>JAHHZJ010000768.1:0-122012 GCA_021437245.1 Aegilops speltoides
AAGTATGCTATGCTATGAACCCGGACCTATTGTATACCTTGCTCACGAGTTTGACAAAAGGAATACAATTTTGATCTAAGAGTAGATCCTTTGGACAGCGGTCAAGAATATCCTTAGTGAGGACTAAGGAGATGTTTCTCAATTATGGAGGTGATAAAAGAGCCCATCGTAAAAATTACAACGATGCAAGCTTTTACACCAATCCAGATGACTCTAAGTCTCAATCTGGATACTTATTGAAAGTGGGAGCAATTAGCTAGAGTAGCTCGATGCGAGAGCATTGTGGACATAGAATATTTGCAAAATACATACTGACTCTGAATATATGCGGACCCGTTGACTAAACTTCTCTCACAAGCAAAACAAGATCATACCTTAGTACTCTTTGGGTGTTAATCACATAGCGATGTGAACAAACCCTTTGGGTGTTTGTCGGTGTACTAAAGTAGGGGTACCTTAGTACCCGAGACTTGTATCTGGCAATGATGTAAAGACATCCTGCTGACAAGGCTTGCCGAGGCGTCAGCCAAGACCTCCGTCATTCCTATTTTATTCACTGCCATTCAAGAACAAAGTATTAGCTGAGAAGACAAAGCCCGGCAAGAGAAGCTTGTCGGGAAGGACAAGACCCCACGGCAAGAGGAGCTTGCGGGAAGGGTAATCAAGGCACTTGAGAAGACTTGCCGCGCGCACCACGCGTCGGCAAGATCCGGCAGCGGCAAGCTTGCTTGGGTGCGACAAAGCGAAGACAGCGGCAAAGCGCTTGCATGGAAACCACCACTCAAGGCTGCGCTCCAGCTCACCGGACGGACGTGTCGCGCGGGATCACTCTGGCGCCGTGGCGAGATGGCTGTGCAGCCCTAAGCGGTGCGAGGTGCCAAGTGAAAGGTGACTAAAAGGAGGCCATGCGTGGCGTCGGTGGCGCGCCCTAACGGTCGTTTACCTTTGTTGGAAGCGTGCGGACGGAACGATAAATGCACTCTTGTCCCCCGTCCAGAGTTAGGTAGGGGACACTGTAGATAGTGGTTGTACCAACCTGCGTTTTTACCTTTCTACCCCTCTCTCTGCGTTGCCACCTGTCGGTGACCCCTTGGGACTATAAAAAGGAGGCCCGTGCGCACGTAGGGGGGGTTCGGTTCGACTCATTCAAAACCACAGCATACCCACGCTTTCGAGCAAGAACAAATACAAACACAAAGTAGCAGTAGGGGTTTTATCTCTCCGGAGAGCTCCGAAGCTGGGTAAAATCTCCCGCGTGCCTTCGCCTCGATCTGCTCTCCATGCGCCCTCCGCTCCCTTGCCGGACCAGAAGGGGCTCCCTGCCCCATAGGTGCTCGTCTCCCAGGCCACGACATCTTTGGCGCGCCAGGTAGGGGGGCGTCGAGGTCGTGCGTATCTGATCCGGCATCTACGTGCGCTACATCAACATCTTCATCGACATGCCACCGAAGAAGAAGGCTTCGGAAGTAGCCGCTCCGTCTGCGACTGTCCTATCGCCACCCAAGCAAGCAGGCGGTGGGGTGGGCCTTCGCCGGAGGCCGGCGCGCGGCGGTGGGACTCACGTCGTCACGGGTCAAGGACAAGGCCAAGCAAGCTTCAGCGTCTGGATATCCACCGCACCCCTCTCAAGAGGTGCAAGATCGACAACGCCATGGTGCCCCCAGCGACCGTGCTCGCGTTGGAATGAGGCCATAGCCGGCGGATCGCGAGCGTTCAAGACCAGCGTGCCTTGACATCTTGCTTACACAGTGAGTGTGAGGTCGCTGGGCGAGAGTACTGCTCCTTCCAACACGGTTGGGAGTCATGCAGCATGTCCCGCACCTCGCGTCGCTTCGCCACCGCCGCCCAAGACTCGGAGAGGAAGCAGCCCGAGCTCGGCTGCTTCTAGATTACCCTCGGCGCCCGGACAAAAATCGGCGGCGGAGGATGACCATTCGAGCCTCGTCGGCCGCCAGCGCCGACAAGCCCGACAAGCGAGCATCGAAGCCCGGCAAAGGCAGCTCACGTGCAAGCCGGCGCCGACAAAGACACGCCGGGGTGCCACTATGGCATTTACTCGCCCGAAAACCAAGATCGCCCGACTTCGGCGGGACAACCTCGACACCGACTCCACTGCATCCTCGGACCCTTGAGCTCGCCCGCGATCAGCGCTAAGTTCTCCAAACGGCGACATGAAACGCCTTCTCTTTTCGCGCATCGCAGAAGCGCTGACGTCGGTCGACCAATGCGCTGGCCCAGGCCTTGTCGTATGCATGCGCCGAAGGAACGAGCGACTTATGTCGTCTGTGGTAGGTTGCCCTGCGTTCACTTTCGTGAGCTGCGGCAAGTCGATGGTCCCGCACCAGAACTTCAAGCGGGCGTGCCGAAGTGCGATGGCAGGATACATCGTCGAGTTCCTCGGCGTCTACACCATCGCGTGCGCGGCTGCGAAGCGCGATGAGAAGATCTCGCCAACTACTTCGGCCCGGTGCTCAAGCCGCGTCGGATCTTGGCTCGTGCACTTGCGGACAGCTCCATTTCTTCGTGGGCGGACTGTGCCATCAGTTTGTCGGCGCATTCATAGGCTGACCACAAGCCCCATTGTCGAAGCGATCTTCATTTGCTTGCCTAGAAGGAAGGAGAACCCTGCGCAAGTACATCTGAGATTCACCCAGTGCAGCCGCAACATCCGGATGTCCACCCTGCCGCGGTTATCGGTAGCGTTCCATCGAAACGTCGTAACAAGCGGATGAGGGAGGAGATGGCGATGTGCAAGATCAGAAGATGTCGGCTGACCTATATGCTCTAGCCGACAAGTGTGCCGCGTCTTTGAAGAGGAGAAACTCCGAGAGAATGTAGGAGCGAAGGATCTCGACAGTGAGGGCGCCCTCCGGCAAGAAGGAACCGGGCGGAATAACGAAAGAGAAAGGCTAAGGATGTGCTAGTTGTTGAGCAGTCCGGCAGGCGGCTCGACAAGGCCAAAGCTGGCGACTCGGCAAGGCTGTGGTGGCCGCCGACAAAGAGGCGGCTCCGGCAGCGATCTTGCCAAGATCCATCGCACCAAGGGCCATGACCTCCAAGCATGCAAGAAGGTTGAGCAGATGGCGAGCTACGAAGCTGAATATGGCGTCGCGACAAGGAGAAGGCCGGGAAGGTGGCGGAGGATCACGGCAAGAGACTTCCCACCAGGAAGGCGCCCTTGACAACAAGAGCAGCGGCAAGGAGATAGAACCTCCCGTGGCGCGACAAAGACAAAGAAGAAGATGAGGATGATGAGATGGATGAGGATGAGGCCAAGCGACCAAGAGTTTCAAAAAGCGACGGAGGTTTTGTGCGTTAATGGCGGTGCTTCTCGCACACCTCGCACCGTCACCACAAATAGTGGGTGCGGGGAGGTGAATCAGTGAGAACCATCGGTCGAATCCGCAAGCCCTGAAGTGGTCCAGCACACCCATCGTCTCGATGTTGAGGATCACCCTGATCGCATCGCGGTCGGGTGCTTGCCGATGTTGGTTTCACCAACCATCCGCCAACCTCAAGGTCACAAAGATGTTGGTTGGCGGCGGGGCGGCCTAAATCTGATTTCTTCGCGGTGCTCAACAAGCTCCAAATCCCGACAATGAGCTCGAAGAGACCGACACTTTTCAAGGGATCAACCGGGAAGGAGCAAGCGAAGGGGAAGATCCTGCTTGCCGATAACTTTTGGCAGTGAACTGAACTTGAGACGAGAGGGTCACATTTGATGTTGCTGATTTCCCATTGCCCTACAATGGGATACTCGACCGATCAAGCCTTCGCCAAGTTCATGGCAGCCTCTCCTCGCATGCAATGTGCTCAAGATGCTGGTCCGATAAGTGTTATTTCTGTCCATGGTGACAAGAAAGATGCACTTATCTATACGAAACAAGATCTCTTAGGGAAGCGGCAGCCATGCAGAATGCAAACCACTTGTCGTTGAAGCTCCGGGGAAGAAGAAGAAGACCAAATCCGGCAAGAGTAGCTCGATGCCCACTCCGACAAGCGCACCTCTTCACAGTCTTCTTGCTACCGTCGAGGCCTTTCCATCGAGCTCCATGGCAAGTACAAGAAGGCAAAGACAGCTTCACGAGGAGACCAAGAAAGTGGCCGCCAGGAGGGCGGCCTTTGGTGGTACCTTCACCATCGGTGCCACTTGATCCTAAATAGGAAAGCATGCTCGTTGCTTTCCTGCGGGTGAATGTCGATGTGTTTGCATGGCAACCATCCGAATATCCCCGTGTTCCCGGAAAGTAATTGAGCACCACCTTGCCGTCTGCCCTCACAGCGGCCCGTCAATGCGAAGTCGAGGAAGCAAGCGGTAGAGAGCGACAAGAGTTCATTCTTTGAAGAGATCAAGCTGGAAGCGGCGAGGCTTGGTCAGAAGTACTCCATCCAACGTGGTTAGCCAATCCGAGTGATGCGCCAAACAAGCGGAAATGGAGGCTTTGTATTGACTTCGCGATGTTAATAAAGCTTGTCCCAGGATCCATTTCCCTTGCGGCGCATTGACCGGATTGTCGACTCCACGCGGGGCGTGATCTGCTTTCATTCCTTGATGCATACTCAGGGATATCACCGATGATCTTCATGGCGAGAAGAGGATGAAACGAGAACGCATTCATTACTCCATGTGTACGTATTGCTTTGTGCGAATGCCTTCGGACTAAAGAATGCCCGGTTCAACATTTGCAAGAGTAGTCAGCCATGCTTTTGAGCCCGCAGTTGCGCAATGTAGAAGCTTACATGGATGACATAGTGGTCAGAAACAAGGACCAAGAGACTACGATCCAAGATTTGGGCGAGACTTTTTGCAAATCTGCGCAAGATCAACCTCAAGTTGAATCCCAGAAGTGCGTGTTTGAGTTCCTTCCGGCAAGCTTCTCGGATTCTTTTGTATCTCGGCGGGGATCGAGGCCAATCCCGACAAGATCAAGGCCATCGAGCAGATTGAAGCCCGAAGCGCGTCAAGGATGTCGCGAACTTGCCGGTAATGTTCTTTGCTCTCGATGTAGGTTCATCTCTAAGTTTTTGAGCATACTGCCATTTTCAAAAATTTGAAAAAGGCAGGTCAATGAAATGGACTCCGAAGGCGGAGGCTGCGCTGCAGGACCTGAAGAGATACCTATCCTCGACTCCAACACTTGTCGCACCTAGGCCACAAGAGAAGTTGCTACTATATCTAGCGGCAACTAAGCAAGTGGTTAGTGCTGCGTTGGTAGCGGAGAGGGAGGCAGATGATGAGCCAGCAACCGCGGCAAGCGAGTCCAGCGACAAGCAGGGGGCTTCCCCGACAAGTTCTGGCTCCGGAAAGAATGGATCTGTGCAGCCGCAAGAAGAGAAAGTTGGTTACTGGCGACTACTTTCCAGCAGAGCTCCCTGAAGCCGCCGCCAAGAAGGCCCCCAGGATCAACACAGAAAGTCTTGAGGGCGATCTGCTCAGACAAGCCCTAGGGTTTGTTTCATTGAAGCGAGCGCTCCCGACAAGCTGTTTCGAGCACGCACTTGCGGGGGAGCATCACGCTCGGCGGGATCAATTCTTGCCGTAGAAGCGGATGTTCCCTTGGCGATATTCTTAAGTCCTCATTAGTCAGACTTGATAACGATGTGGACTAGGTGTCATTCAAAGAAGAATGGCCTTGCCAAAAGCGAAGACGAAAAAGCTAAGTTGCAAAGTTTGAGCGCGATCGGTTTTAAATTTTTATGTTATCTCCTTGAGCGGCCGTGCCTTGTATTGGAAAACCTATGCGGCGGAGGAATCAACTCGTGGCTAAGTTGCACCCTTACTTTGTTTGAGTCCGCTCAACAATAAAAGCGTCTGCAACTAGCCCAGCGAGGTTTCTTGCCGGGGCAACACATTGACGAGCTCTTGATGTTCACACTCAGCGCTTTCATGGCAAACTTGTTAGCCCGCAAGTTCCCTAAAAGCGTAGGGTAACGACATACAAGGATGGAACTAAATAAAGGAGATAACATAGCCGGCATTGCCGGAGACAAAAGTTATATTCACGAAGTTATGGCGCGACTAAGTTGTTCTCATAACTAAAATAACGGCGACAAGGAAGGAGAAGAAAGGAGCCGCAGGTGCAGGCCCCGACAAGCCGGTGTTATCTGGGGAAACTGCAGTACCAAGATTCATCCGCAAGCGAGTTGCCGAGGGCTGCGATATCGAGATAAGTCTTTCATCCCTCATCATGCATCCTCTTATGGGTGGGGAATGCTGAAACCGCGTTTCTTCCAAAACTATCGTGCCTTGTATGAAAAAACTGTCTTGTGAAGGAACGGCTCATGGCTAAGTTAGCTCGATATTTTGTTTGAGTCCGCTCAACAATAAAAGCGTGCTGCAACTAGCCACAACGAGGTTTCTTCAGGGAGGCAACACCACCGCGAGGCTCTTGATGTTCGCACTCGGCGCTTCATGACAAGCGTGTTAAGCCGTGACAAGTTCCTAAAAGCGTGGGGTAAAGACATACAAGGGATGAGGCGGGGAGGCGGCGGGGCTTCTTGCGGAGATGAAATGTACTGTCCGAGGGATACCAAGGATTAGCTCCTTGGCGTGGGTTCAACCCATAAGACAAAAAACCGACAAGCGTCCTTTTTCATTAAAAACATCCCATCGGATACAGTCCATAGAGGATGAAAAACATGAAAGAGAGGATTACAAGTTTTAGATGCAGCTAAGGCCGAAGGCTTACAAATTAAAAAAGATAACATGCCCGTAATCCCTTTCTGTCCCTCTCTTCGGGAGAGTAGGTCAAGGAGGCGAAAAAGGGGCAAAAGGCGCCTAGGCGACTCTGGGTGCGAAGACACCAAGAAGAACATCCGGGGGCTGTCGAGGCTGGGCCCCGGTGATGGCGGCGCCGAAGCGGGGATCGAAGCACAGGCGGCAGGGCGTCAACGCCTGCACTGTCAAGGGCACTCGCCCTCGTACTCGACAGCGGCCTTGTCGCCCAGCCCTCTTCCTTCCTTCCGCAGCCTCCTCGCCGGCGCCCAAGGGGCGACCCGGGGAGTTCAAGGCAGCGACCCGGATTATGGGGTCGCCGGTGGCGCTGGCGGCGCCCGACACCTGTCGGGCCCGCCATCCGCCACCCGCTACCCTCGTCGTCATTGTCGCTCTCCTCCTTGTCACTCTCGCTCGAGTCTTCGCTGTCGGAGGAGCTGTCCACGCAGCACTTCGCTCGAGTGTCGAGTCCCGAAGACCTTGGCGAGAGGAGGAGGCCCTCCATTAACTTAAAATGGAGGGTAAACCCGCCGTCGAGCTGCGGATCTGAGCGACGTCTTCCGCCCATGGTCAAGATACATCACATTAGGGGCTGGGAATATACAGCGGACTCGCGTGCGGCGCTGATCCCACTGGCCCTCATGTGCGATCTCAGCGTCTCGGGTGGATCCGATTCCATCCAGCGCTTCATAAGCGGAGCTGGAAGCCGAGGCGGCGACGAGCGCCCAGCGCAGCAGCGAAAGAACTTCGCAAGGAGTCGTCCCTGTATGGACCGCCAGAGAAGGAACCGCCGGCGGGCGGAGATGGTCTTGCCGCCACGCCCGCCTCTACCTCGAGCGCCTCGACCTCGTCCTCGACCTCGTCCACGACCTCGCCCCCTCCCTCTTCCCCTTGTAGCTGGCTCTGCCACCACGCCAGGATAGGGAGGCGCCGCACCTGGCGGCGACCCTCGCCGCCACCGATGAAGGGCCGGGGTTCCCTCCCTCCATGGCAAATGAGAGGAAGGGGGGAGCAGAAGCTGAAGAAGGGAGAAGATGAGAGAGTGCGGGCTTCTGCGCTCCCCTTCCGCTCTTTTTAAGGAGCGAGGTGGGGGCTCGGCCGCCCCGCTCAGCCAATCAAGACACGAGAAGAGCAGAGAGTCGGGGCCTACCCGCTGCCTCCGCTCGCGACGGCCCAGTTACTCACTCCCACCGTCCGTGACCCCAAGCGCATGGGAGCTGCATGGCGGGGATGCAGAGCCGAAAAGACGGATGAGCTAACCTCGCCCGCCCGTGATCGCGAGGTAGGCGCCTCAATCGCGCCGCCACCCACCTCTCCCCGATGCCACGATTGGCGTGTGCCGTTCTGGGAGGGCGGTGGGTGCGAGGTGGATCTGGTTTGGACCTGAGCCACAGCGTGCCGATGCCTGCTTTTGGGCCTGGCCCAGCGCTCGGCCGCACGTGTATGGCCCAGCCGGGGCTCTGTCGGTGTACTAAAGTAGGGTACCTTAGTACCCGAACATGCACGGGCAGTCGCGGCGTCTGCGGCAAGGCTTGCCGGCGTCCGCCAAGACCCTCCGTCATTCCTATTTTACTTGTCATTCAAGAACAAAGTATTAGGCGAGAAAGCGAAGCCCTGCAAGAGAAGCTTGCCGGAAGGACTCAAGACCGGCAAGAGGAGCTTGCCGGGAAGAACAACCAAGGCACTTCGAAGACTTGCTGCGGCGCGATCAAGGCGTCCGGCAAGTCCCGACGCAAGCGGCAAGCTTGCGGGTGCGACAAAGCGAAGGCATGACAAAGGCGCTTGCGCGGTGAAGCCACCACTCTGCGCTGCGCTCCAGCTCCTGCACGGCGACGTGTGTCGCCGCAGATCCTCTGGGGCACATGGCGGATGGCATTTGTGCAGCCTAAGCGGTGCGAGTGCCAAGTGAAGGTGACTAGGAGGCCATCATGGTGATCGGTGGCGCCCCTAACGGTGCGTTTCTGCCTTTGTTGGAAGCGACCAGGGACGGGCATTAAATCTCTTGTCCCCTGCCGTCGAGTTAGTTAGGGGACATCATGAGATAGTGGTTGTACCAACCCGCGTTTTACCTTTCTACCCCTCTCTGCGTTGCCACATGTCGGTGACCCTTTGGACTATAAAAGAGGCCCGTCTTGCCGTAGGGGGTTGATTCGACTCATTCAAAACCACAGCATACCCACGCTTTCGAGCAAGAACAAATACAAACACAAAGCAGCAGTAGGGGTTTTATCTCTCCGGAGAGCTCCGAAGCTGGGTAAAATCTCCTGCGTGCCTTCGCCTCGATCTGCTCTGCGTGCGCCCTCCGCTCCCTTGCCGGACCAAAAGGGGCTCCCTGCCCCATAGGTGCTCGTCTCCCAGGCCATGACAGTGTTGATCACATGATGATGAAAACTATGGGTATTAATCACATACAGATGTGAATATTGGTGTTAAATCACATGGCGGTGTGAACTAGATTATTGACTCTAGTGCAAGTGGGAGACTGAAGGAAATATGCCCTAGAGGCAATAATAAAGTTATTATTTATTTCCTTATATCATGATAAATGTTTATTATTCATGCTAGAATTGTATTAACCGGAAACATAATACATGTGTGAATACGTAGACAAACATAGTGTCACTAGCATGCCTCTACTTGACTAGCTCGTTTATCAAAGATGGTTATGTTTCCTAGCCATGGACAAAAGAGTTGTCATTTGATTAACGGGATCACATCATTAGGAGAATGATGTGATTGACACAACCCATTCCGTTAGCCTAGCACTTGATCGTTTAGTATATTGCTATTGCTTTCTTCATGACTTATACATGTTCCTATAACTATGAGATTATGCAACTCCGTTTCGGAGGAACACTTTGGGTACTACCAAGCGTCTAGCATGCTGGGTGATTATAAAGGAGTACTACAGGTGTCTCGAAGGTACATGTTGAGTTAGGCGTATTTCGAGATTAGGTTTTGTCACTCCAATTGACGGAGAGGTATCTTTGGGCGCTCTCGGTAATGCACATCACTATAAAGCCTTGCAAGAAATGTGACCAATGAGTTTGTTCGGGATGATGCATTACATGCGAGTAAAAGACTTGCGGTACGAGATTGAACTAGGTATTGGATACCGGCGATCGAATCTTGTGCAAGTAACATACCGATGACAAAGGAACAAGCATTATGTTGTTATGCGGTTTGACCGATAAAGATCTTAAGTAGAATATGTAGGAACGATATGGGCATCAGGTTCCGCTATTGGTTATTGACCGAGAATAGTTCTAGGTCATGTCTACATAGTTCTCTTACGTAGAGGTCCATACGCTAACGTTATGATGACAGTTTTATTATGAGTTTATAAGTTTTGATGTACCGAAGTTTGTTTGGAGTCCGGATGTGATCACGGACATGGCGAGAGTCTCGAAATAGTCGAGACATAAAGATTGATATATTGGGCGACTATATTCGGACAGGAAGTGTTCGGTGATTTCGGAGAAAAGCTGGAGTCTTGGGAGGGTTCTGGAACCCCCGGGAGAGTAATGGGCCTTATGGGCCTTAGTGGGGAGAGAGAGGCGGCCAGGGTGGGCCGCGCCCCCTCCCTCTGGTCAGTGGAATAGGAGGCGGCGCCCCTCTTTCATTCCCCTCTCCCCTTCCTCCCCCTCCTTGTAGGAGTAGGAAAGGAGGAGTCCTACTCCTACTAGGAGGAGGACTCCTCCTCTAATCTTGCCCTTGGGCGGCCGGCCTCCCCTTGCTCCTTTATATCTGAGGCGGGGCAACCCATAGACACACAAGTTGATCTATGGATCGTTCCTTAGCCATGTCGCGGTGCCCCCTCCACCATATTCCACCTTGGTCATATAAATCGGAGTTTAGGCGAAGCCCTGCACGTAGAACATCATCATCGTCCTGCACGCCGTCGTCTTGTGGAACTCATCAAGCTTTCTTTGGATCGGAGCCGAGGATCGTCATCGAGCTGAACGTGTGCTGAACTCGGAGGTGCCGTACGTTTGGTACTTGGATCGGTCGGATCGTGAAGACGTAGGACTACGTCAACCGCGTTGTCATAACGCTTCCAATTTACGGTCTACGAGGGTACGTGGACAAACACTCTCCCCTCTCGTTGCTATGCCATCACCATGATGTTGCGTGTGTGTAGTAAATTTTTTGAAATCACTACGTTCCCCAACAGGGGCATGTAAGCCTCTGAAGCCGCCGCCTCGAAGACTTTGCCGTCCACACTCCATGTTGCCCAGCCTAGCGTGCCATCTTGAGGATGGTAGGGCAGCGGCCCGCCAGGGCCGTAGGCGGCAACGCGCATGCCCTCATTTACCGGAGGTGGTGCGGGTGCGACCTGGTGTCCGGCCCCGATGGTTGAGCTGGTGTCGATGAAGCCTTGGGGCGTGCTTGGGGGCACGTGGGCACGGAGATGTTTGCCGTGTGATCCGGCCGAGGCCCGGGGTGCAAGCTGGAAGCAGAAAAGCGGTGCCCCCGAGGCCGCTACATCCAGGAGCTCGGTAACGCACTCTAGCAACACATCCTGACCGCTGTCCATCAACCTGCATCGCAGTAGCTCCCGAGCCACAGTGAGCGCAACTCTCATGTTTTGTTGTTCTAGTCGGGTGTGCTGCGTCGTGGCCGCGGCGTGGCTTGAGGCCCTTTGCGCCTCGCACTTTGCTTGCGGATTAAGGCGGGCGGTGTGTGGGCGCCGCCTGCGCCCTGGCGTTCTGAGTCTTGTGGGCTGCTGGGCGAGGTTGAGGTCTTGTTGGGCAGGCGGCATGGCCCGGGCTAGCCAGGCTGCCGAACGGTCGGTGCTGGTCATCGGGTCGCCAGACATCGGACTCGTGGAGCGACGGCGGGCTAACCGGCGAAAGGAAAGCTCCGGCGCACCCCTACCCGGTGCGCCAAATGTCGGATTTAGGGCTCCGGCAAAACCTTGAGGTTTGAACACTAGGGTGCGCACGAAGATTCCCCCCTACCAATTCTCGCTCTCAGCCTCACCGCAATCTCTAAGCTTAGCTCAATGAAATAACAACACAAGAGACACAAGATTTATACTGGTTCGAGCCACCGTTGTGGTGTAATACCCTACTCCAGTATGGTGGTGGTGGATTGCCTCTTGGGCAGATGATGAACAATACAAGGGATGAACAAGCCTTAGGAGGTGAGGAGTTCTTGAGCTGGTGTGGTGTCCTGCTTGTTCTGGTTTCGGTCCGTCTTCTATTGTGGTGGCTAGTCTTATTTAGAGAGGCCCTGGTCCTCTCCCCAAATATTGAGCAGGCTAGATCCAACAACGGCCAATTTGAATGGCGACAACTAGTACAAGCTATCCTGACTAAAGGTGGTCTTCGCCTGTCAAAGGCGCTGGTGGTGACGCCGTCTTGGGCTCCATGATGACCTCCGTCCTGCCGTCCTATTGGTCTTGGTCTTGTTGCATTGCATGATGCCTCGGTACTCTGCGCCTGCGCATGCCCCCTTAGCACCAAAGGGGAAACGAGGACACTGCACGCTGGCGCCCGCCTGGCCTTGGTTGTCATGACTTGCGTCACGGGAACCTCACGAGGTACCCCTTGCCTTGATCTCTCCGCCCCCTCGCGAGCCTGCCTGGTAAGGCCACTCCTGAGGAGACATTGTGTCATCCGCCTCACAAGGCTTGGCCCCTTGCAAGGGTCTTGAGTGTTGGTTGACGAAGACGGGCCGTACTGGGCCACTGGTGGAGCCACGCCATGGGCTGCGGGTAGGCAAGTCTGGGGACCCCCATTCGCAGAACGCCGACACTACGAGCTTGGCACGAGGCACGACAGAGACACATCAAGCTGTTGGGTTCTACGGTAGGGTGCGTCGACTTCAAATTAAAATTTCCTATGCGTAGAACATCCAGGAACATGCTACGGGAATGGATCATAGATCGTTACCACTAGACGCGTAGTGCCGTGCAACGGAAGAAGAGTTGGGGCAGCGCGTCCACGTGGTTCGTCTCCTCCTCGTTTGATCTCCCTCGAACAACCAGTCGTCGGATCCCTCGTACAGGTTCACCGGAGAGGCACAAGTGCACCGCCTCTAATGGTATCCGCGCGTCCATGAGGAGCGTCGTGTGGTGGACTGCTAGGTCCGATCACACAATCGGCGACGAGTGGATGTGTCTATTCGCAACACATGCAAACCCTAGTGACAGCGCCGAAGCGGTCAACTTAATAAGTGTGCCACACCTCCACTATTTATAGGCATCCATCGCGGGCTCGGCCTTTGCATGGATCCTAAAACCCAAAGTCTACTCGGTCACATTCCAAGTCCAGCTCGTATCACATCCGACCAGTGTCCCCCGAACCGACCTTGTTGGAGTAATGGGCCACGGGTAGCCTAACCCGAGTCCCTGAACCTTTCAAGACGATGGGCCGGCTGCGCCCCACGAGCCTCCTAGATGAAGCGCTGCCTTTTGGATGCCGGCTGGCTCAGCAGCCGGCTGCCAGAAGGCGGCCAAGTACCAGAAGACGGCACTAAGACAGGCCGACTCCTAGCAGGAGGCCTTCGGAGGGCCCGACCCCTAGCAGGCGGCCCAGACGCCCTCAGAGTCTGCGCTCCTCATCAAGAAGACAAGATAGGGTGAGGCTATAGTGTAGCCCATCACCCCCGTATCCCGGGCTTGGCGTGGCCACAGTGCCCCGTACAAGCGGAGATCCCCGCATGATGCGACATTGTTGCCACTCCACCCTTGACATCACCCCTATCAGGCGGGGCCTGCTCCCACGACGACCTGTCGGTACGGCTTGCCGATGGCGGGCCCAACCAGGCAGCGAGGGCCCGGAAGGCGGCCTAGCCTGGCAAGTCGGATCCAAGGGAATCCGGCACCCGGCGGGCAGTCGGATCCTTCCTTGAGGCACGTGCACCATTGATCAGACGAGAAACGGTGAGGCTACAGTGATCTCCCACCAGACGGCTGGACTGTAGCCATGCCCTCCACGACCAAGCATTCATCATTAGCATTGCAGCTATAGTGATCAACCACCAACCAGACCCGCCAGTGGCGGAGGCGGCCTGTCGGCTCCGTACCAGACCAGTCGGCGGGGCCTGCCAGGCGGTGGGCCCCAGCAGCCAGCGGAGAAGCCAGCGACCAGAGACACTGACAGCCGGGCCCTACTCCCGTCTATATAAACCCCCCAGGGCACCCATGCAAAAGGTTCCCAACCTGTTAGAACTAGACTCATACCTAGGGGAAGAGGAGAGCAAGCCTTGCCTTCTTCTACCTCTGACATACAGCTCGAGGAGCACCATTGTACCCACCAGTGCCTTAGTGATCATGCGAAGACCTCGCAGAGCAGGACTAGGGGTGTTATCTCCTAGGAGAGCCCCGAACCTAGGTAAAGTGCGCCGGCGTTCGTCTCTACACCTCATCCCCCTTCCAGGCACCGGTGACGTTCTACTCGCTCCGACCATGATAAGCCATCCTTTGGCATATGTCGCACCCAACCCCCGACATTTGGCGCCCACCGTGGGGCGAGGTGCACTGCCGTCCGGAGACCTATTCTGGATGGGAACCTTGTTTCTTCTTGGCGAGCGCAGCCAGCCCAGCACGCCCGATGGTGTTAGCGCCCCGATGGTGTTAGCGCCTACGCACTGCATGGCGTGGAGATCGCTTGTGCAACGAGCTGCCTCGCCGATCTTGTTGGCGAGATCTGCCTCTCCGACGAGCCTGCGTTCGATGCGGGCACATACTGCCCCGAGAGCCGCCTCGTCAGCCTCCTCGACCAGCTCCACGTTGCCAGCGATCCTGCTATGGACTTGGAGTCAGTTGGCTCCACCGACCCGATGATTGTCGACTCCGACACGGCGTCGTTTGACGCGTTCCCCACCAACGTGGTGGTCTACCACGAGCCGCCTCCTCATGAGCATAGCAGCGGGAGCACCGCCATGAAGGTGCTTGTCATTGGCAGTGGCGAGCACTCGGGTGAGGGTGCTAGACACCCACTTGAAGCGACGCTGCGAGACTTTCCCGCGCCCATCGAGAAGCGTCGTATTTGAGGCGGCTGGGCGCACAGCGTCAGCTCATCAGCGCCCGGCGGCTGGCCGACGCATGAGACACCTTTCGGAGGCCTACTGGCGTGGGCTCCTGGTGGCACGCCAGCTCCTGGTGGGCCTAGCCGCATCGGCTCGAACCGGCAGCGTGGCGCGACCATCGCCAGCATGTTCGGAACAGATCGTCCCATCTACACCATGCCTGCGGAGAACATACGAGCTGCCCAGGCGGCATCAGACGAGCTAGACAAGCTCGAGGTGGCGAAACATCACCACCTGACGGGCGCGTCCGCAGATCCTTCCGCGCGCCGCCCGGCGGCGAAGGCGGCTGTCGCAAGCGCCCAACCAGCGAAATGACGATCCGCCTCCTCGCCAGGATCACGGCGCGACTTCCCGGATGCCGACTGGTGGCGTCCGTGGTAGAGGGGGCAATGAGCTGGCTGCTAGCCGCAGTCGGACTCGCCTCACCATCGAGCGTGACGTAGAAGGCCGCCCCCGAGCGGTGGAGCGACAAGACGACCCGCCTCCTCCTCCGCCTCGTGGAGAAAGACATCCCACCCCGCCGCCTGTCACGCACTCGACAATCGGCGACCGCCTTGGCCGCCTGGAAGGAGTCGGGGAGAACGACGCCCGCCACCGGATCGACCGCCTCTCGATCTCTGGCGCTAGAAGAAGAATACACATTGGGTCCGCCCTGTTTTGGCCCTCGAATCCAAGATGAGCCCTTCCCTAGAGGGTTCACGCTTCCAAGAGATACGCCCAAGTACACTGGCTCCGTGAAGCCGGAAGACTGGTTGGTCGACTACTCTACGGCCGTCAGCATAGAGAACGGCAACAAGCATGTTGCTGTGATGTACGTCCTGCTCATGCTCCTGGGCACAGCCCGGACGTGGCTCAACAGCCTGAAGCCCCACAACTTCAACAGCTAGGTTGATTTCACCGAAGCCTTCATCCGCAACTTCACCACCATGTACAAGCGGCCTCCCAAGCCCCGCCAGCTCTCCTTGCGCGTCCAAGGCCCCAGCAAATCAACTCGTGACTACCTCACGCGTTGGGCAGAGCTGCGCAAGTCCTGCGAGGGCATGCACGAGGTGCAGGCCATCGAATACTTCACCCCCGGGTGCCGAGAAGGCACCCTCCTCAAGCACCAACTTCTCTGCGACGAGCCGGCACGAACTGCTGATCATCGCCGACAAGTATGCCACGGCCGACTCCTCCATGAAGGCGGAGATCCAAGTCGATGCATCCGGCAACGTGGCTCCTTAGGCTCCGCGGACCGCGGCTGGTGACACCAGTCGGCATCAACAGCAGAATGACAACAAGCGCAAGGCCACGCAGCCGGCTCCCACCGGCCGGCAGGTGGCGACAGTCGAGGACCAATAGCCGGAAGGGCAGCCTCCACCCAAGCGTCAGAAGGGCGGCAAGCCCCACTGGTTGCCCGCCTTCTCGTACGAGCAGACTCTTGATGCACCCTGCAAGTTCCACAGCGGCGGAAGCCGTCCGACCACACCACTCGGAAGTGCCATTGGCTTACCAGAATTGCCAAGGGAGACGGACTCCTGCCTCCTCCGCCTGCTGGCCCGCTGCCTCCTCCACCCCAGCAGCCGGCGGTTCGACCAGTCGGTGCCATACAAGATGAGTATCCTGAGGATCATGGAGCTTATGTCATGTTCACCAGCGTGGCCAACGATAAGCGCAGCAGATGGCAACAACAACAAGGAGTACATGCAGTAGCATCAGAAGCCTCAGAGTTCACGCATTGGTCTGAGAAGCCTATCAATTGGAGCAGAGCTGATCACCCGGAGGTGATGCCCTCTCCCGGTTCTTATGCCTTGGTCTTAGATGCCACCTTCGCAACGGAGAGGCGGGCTTCTCGTTTCTCCTGACTCCTGATAGATGGCGGCAGCAGCATCAACATCCTGTACCGTGACACTATGGAGAAGTTGGGGATCAAGCAGAAGCAGCTTCACCCCGGTCGAGCTGTATTCCATGGCATAGTTCGTAGACTTTCCTGCTCACCAATCGGCAAGACCCAGATTAACATTCTCTTCGGAGACAAATATCACTTCCGCCGAGAGCCAGTCTGGTTTGAGGTGGTGGACCTTGAGAGCCCCTATCATGCGATACTTGGCCGGCCTTCTCTGGCCAAGTTCATGGCAGTCCCCCACTATGTTTACCTCAAGATAAAGATGCCAAGTACCAAGGGAATCCTAACCATAGTCGGAGACTACAAAAAGTGGTCCGCTTGCATGGTAGACAGCAGCCGGCTGGCCGAGTCCCTTGTGATTGCAGCTGAAAAGCGGCTCCTTGACCGGGTTGTGGTGATGGCAGGCAAGCAGCCGGAAATGTCACCCATCCCCAAGAAGTCGGAAGCTGAGGGCTCATTCAAACCGGCGAAGGAAACAAAGAAGATACCCTTGGACCCGGAGCACCCAGAGGCACGCTGTCATAGGTGAAAACCTTGACAGCAAATAGGAAAGCGAGCTCATCGATTTCCTCCGTGAGAGTCGGGACATCTTTGCATGGTCTCCCAAAGACATGCCGGGTGTTCTGATAGATTTCGCTGAGCACAAGCTACATGTCCGACCTGATGCCAAGCCGGTCAGGCAGCCCTTGCGCCGCTTGTCAGAAGAAAAGAGAAGAGTTGTTGGAGAAGAGATAGCCCGGCTTCTAGCAGCCGGCTTCATCCTGGAAGTGTTTTTCCCAGAGTGGTTGGCCAACCCAGTCCTCGTGCTGAAGAAGAATAAGCAGTGGCGCATGTGTATTGATTATACCAGCCTCAATAAAGCTTGCCCCAAAGATCCCTTTGCTTTGTGAAGAATTGACCAAGTGATATACTCCACGGTCGGTTGCGAGCTGTTGAGTTTTCTGGATGCATACTCAGGGTATCACTAGATCAAGCATAACCCAGCCGACAGGCTGAAGACTGCCTTCATCACACCATTCGGAGCCTTCTGCTACATGACCATGACGTTCGGCTTGAGAAATGCATGCGCCACGTTTCAGCATTGCATGCAGAAGTGTCTCCTCAAGCAACTCGGCAGAAATGCCCATGTTTACGTGGATGACGTTGTGGTGAAGACGGAGAAGCGTGGTACGCTGCTAGAAGACCTCAATGAAACATTCAAAAACTTGCGCCGATTTCAAATCAAGCTCAACCCAGAGAAATGCGTCTTTGGAGTACCAGCCGGCCAGCTTCTTGGTTCCTAGTCTCGGAGCGTGACATAGAGTGCAATCCTGTGAAGATCAAGGCCATCGATAATATGGAGGTGCCCACCCGACTACTGGACGTACAAAAATTCACCGGCTGCTTGGCATCCATTAGCCGTTTCATCGGTCGGCTGGGCGAGAAGGCTCTTCCCCTGTACCAGCTCATGAAGAAGACCACTTTTTTCGAGTGGAACGACAAGGCGGACGAAGCTTTTCTCCAGCTCAAGAAGATGTTGACCACTCCTCCTATCCTGGCGGCTCCGACTGATAAGGAGCCCATGCTCCTCTACATCGCCGCTACCAGTCGGGTGGTCAGCAAAGTCATAGTTGTGGAGCGCAAGGAGGAAGGCAAAGCACTACCGGTCTAGAGGCCGGTATATTACCTGAGTGAAGTGTTGTCCGCCGCCAAGCAGAACTACCACCACTATCAGAAGATGTGCTACGGTGTGCATTTTTCCGCCAAGAAGCTGAAGCCTTACTTCCAGGAGCACCCAATCACTGTTGTCTGCACTGCTCCGCTTGCTGAGATCATTGGAAGCCGAGATGCTTCAGGTCGAGTGGCCAAATGGGCCATAGATTTGCCCCCTACACCATCCACTACCAGCCTCGCACCGCCATCAAGTCACAAGCGCTGGTCGACTTCCTCGTCGACTGGGCCAAGACCCAGTACCTACCGCCAGCGCGAGACTCCACTCATTGGCGGATGCACTTTGATGGTTCCAAGATGCGCACCGGTTTGGGAGCCGGCATCGTCCTCACCTCTCCCAAAGGTGACAAGCTCAGATATGTGCTGCAAGTTTACTCCGCCGCCTCCAATGACGTAGCTGAATACGAAGCACTCATACACGGGCTTCGGCTTGCCAAGGAACTCGGCATTCGCCGGATCCTGTGCTATGGTGACTCCGACTTGGTGGCCCAGTAGTCGTCGGGCGACTGGTACGCCAAGGATGCAAATATGGCAAGCTACCACTTCCTTGGACAGCAACTCAGTGGATACTTTGAAGGGTGCGAGTTCCTCCATGTGCCAAGAAATGACAATGAGCAAGCAGATGCCTTGGCACGGATCAGCTCTACCCGACAAGCAATACCAGTCGGCGTCGCCCTGCAATGCCTCCTCAAACCGTCTGTGAAGCCGTCGCCAGAATCAGACCCCATCTTCGTGTCGGCTCCTCCTGAAGCAGTCGAATCCGGCTTGAGGACCCCAGCAGCCGGCGCGGGGACTTCGGCAGGCGGCTTGGAGACTGCAGCAGTTGCACCCGACCCGGGGACTTTAGAACTCGGCCCGACGACTGCAGTAGTCGGCCCGGGGACTTCTCCGACTCAGCAAGCGGCAGCCGACTCCAACCCGCCGACTCCTGGCCAAACAGCCCTCGTGCAAATTGCAGTTGTGGCAGTCGAAGAAATAGCAGCACCTTATGGGCTCAGCCCATCCTCAACTTTCTGGTGAACAAAGAGCTGCTGACTGATGAGATCTCCGCTCGACAAGTGCAACGACGGGCAGCAGCATACACCATCGTCAATAGAGAGCTGGTAAGGCGCAGTGTCACTGGTGTGTCCCAGCGCTGCGTAGAGCCGGACGAAGGCCAAGCAATCCTCAAAGATATCCACCAAGGCGAATGTGGTCACCACGCGACTTCAAGATCACTTGTTGCCAAAGCTTTCCGCCATGGTTTCTTCTGGCCGACTGCTCTAGAAGATGCCAAAGACTTGGCCTAGAAATGTAAAGGGTGTCAGAAGTTCCATTCCAAGCTACATCTGCCGGCTTCTACACTCAAGACCATTCCCATTGCCCGGCCCTTTGCCGTCTGGGGGCTGGACATGGTGGGACCATTCAAGACAGCCCGCGGCGGCATGAATCATCTGCTTGTCGCCGTGGACAAATTCACCAAGTGGATAGAAGCAAGGCCAATCAAGAAGTTGAATGGGCTGACTGCTGTGACTTTCATCGCCAACATCACCATTCGATATGGCATACCACACAGCATCATCACCGAGAGCGGCACAAACTTTGCCAAAGGAGCTTTGGCTCGTTTCTGCGCGATGCAGGGCATCCGAGTGGACTTGGCGTCCGTTGCCCATCCGCAGTCAAACGACCAAGTGGAGTGAGAAAACGGCCTCATCTTGTCTGGCATCAAGCCTCAACTGGTCGAGCCTCTACAGCGTTTGGCCGACTGCTGGCTCGATGAGCTGTCGGCCATCTTCTGGAGCCTGTGCACAACTCCGAACAAATCAACCGGCTTCACGCCTTTCTTCCTCATCTACGATGCTGAAGCCGTCATCCCGACGGACATATAATTTGACTCCCCTCGAGTCACCATGTACACTGAAGAGGAGGCCAAAGAAGCACGAGAAGACGGTGTTGATCTGCTGGAAGAGAGCCAGCTGTTGGCACTCAGCCGGTCTGCCATTTACCAGTAGAGTCTATGCCAATATTACAATTGGAAGGTCAAGTCAAGATCCTTCCAAGAGGGAGACCTTGTGCTCCGGCTGATACAGCGAACGGCCGGCCAGCACAAGCTCTCGGCACCTTGGGAAGGCCCTTTCATTATCAGCAAGCTGTTGGGCAACAATTCCTATTACCTGATCGACGCTTAGAAGCCCAGAGCACGCAAGAGAGACGACTCCGTCAAGGAGACAGAGAGGCCGTGGAATGCAAACCTCCTCCAAAGATTTTACAGTTAATGCAGTATGTACCACGCTACCTTTTGTATTAAGTACGAAGACTCCGGGTCCCCTGAGAAGAGCTCGGGGACTACCCTCTTTTATCTATATGATAAGTATTATGCCTATGAATGTGTTATTTCATTATTCGCTTTGGCACGGGTTCGACTAGTCGGCCGGGGGTTACCGCCTTCTACTATGTGCCGCTTCCTGCAGTCGGACAAGTAGTGTGTTGGCACCTAAAACTTCTCCTGCCTGGAGAAGCAGCCACCTTGAGCGGCTATCACAGTGGATAGGGGTTCTTGAAAGCGGTGCCCACAAGAAAAATGGCTAGGGAAACAAAAGTGCACACATAGTCTAGGCCGGCATCCCGCCTCTGCGACCGGCTGCTGAGCGGCCGGCCGGCCGGCTTCTACTTACCTTGCCAATGCTCCAACCGGCTAAGTACTTGCCCTCCCAAAAATAGCTAAGTACTTGACCCAGCCGCAGTCTGCAGAGCGGCTGTTTGGCTGGCAAGAGGGTAGCAAAGGGAGGGTAGCAAAGGGAGGGCGGCAAAGGAAAAAAGCCCCAGAGCAGGAATGCAAGAAAGGTTAGAACTCAGCAAATAAGCACACAATTTGTGTCGAAGAATATTTACATGTCAATAGGCCCATTGCCAGCATTCAACATAGTTTGAAATACACCCCGCGGGTGGAATTGTGCAAATTTAACAAAAGTTTGTCGATACTGATAAGCAGGAAAAGTAAAGACGATGGCCTAGGGAGCAACAGAGGGGTCCAGCTGGACGGTCGAGTCGGTAGTGCCGGTTGGTGGAGCGGACAGCTGGTCGGTCTCCGCTTGGTCGCCTCTAGCAGCAGTCGGCGCGCTTGAGCATGGATCGTTGCTCGAGGCGCGGTCAAGCTAAGGCTGACTGTCCGCTCTGACCTCTGGCCTATCTTCTCCTCTTTCCTCGTCCTCCTCGTCCTCTCCCTCGTTGTTGGAGTCGATCACTTCGGCCGAGTCCTCGCCGTCCTCCAGGTTCAGCCCGAACCACTCCAGTGGCACCTCGGCGCCATTATCAACCAGCTCCAGGATGAAGACGCTGGTGTTGGTGTAGTCGGTGATCGCCGCCACCCATTTGACAAGATCATCCTCCACCGCCACCAGCTCTTCCTGAGCCTCTTGCCGAAACGTGGTCAACTGGGCTAGATCTAGCCCAGGGTACCATGCCTTGATGAACTCCAGAGCCCAACGCACTCCAGCCCGGGCCAAGGAACCCTTCCAAGCCTCCAGGCGGCCGGCCGCCACCTCCAGCTAGTCGGTAGTCCGACTGGGAGCACGCGGAGCCAGCATGCCTGGCCAGAGGGCGGAGATTGCCTGGGCCCCGACACGTTGAAGACGACGCAACATCCGATGAGCCGGTGGAAGGCGGGCCCGGATGCAGAGAAGCTGCTCGCTAAGGGTCCGGGGAGCATCAGCAGCGTTCTACGCGCCTTCCGCCCTCCTCTCCTCGCGGTAAGCCTCAATGGCCTGGTTTGCGGCAACAGAGTGGCCTAGGAAGAAGTCTGCTTGGGCCGAGAGCAAAGAAGCCAGAAGTCAGAAACCAGCAGTCGGCCTGATCAGAGGCCAGCGGCTCAAGGAAAGAAAAAACAAGAAGCTTACCATTGAACATATCTTCAATACTACCGAAGCTGGCAGTCAGCAGCGCCTCCTTCTTGGCCCAGGCAGAGCGTTTGGTCTCGAACTCGGCGAGGAGGTTGGACTCTTTCACCTCCTCCTCCTTCTGGGCCGTCTGGAGAAGCTTTGCCTGCCCTGCCAGTTGTGTGATCAGCCGATCATGCTCTTGACCGAGTTCTGCACTCTGCTGCGGCACGCATAGCCGCGTGTTAACCGTAACCTGCTGCTGTCTGATGGCATTAGCCTCTGCAAAAGAAGAAGAAGAAAAAGACGTCAACAGTTAACAAGGAAGAAATGTAGTTGCCAGGGAGATCCGGCCCGACTGCTTAGCAGTCGGCCCGAATCTCAGGGACTACAGCCCGCGGGTGCGCTATCTCGCCCCTGCAGAGAAAGGAGTTATCAATGATCAACAAAGAAGAAATGGAGTTGCCGGGGAGATCCGGCCCGACTGCTCAGCAGTCAGCCCGAATCTCGGGGACTATAGCCCGCATGGACCCCAGGAGTCGGGCCCGTCACCACCTCATTCCCGGCTGGTGGAGCCGGCGGGGCAGCCGGCTGCTTATCTCGCGCCCCGCTAGATGGCGGTGGTGGAGGCATGACCACGTACGGCATGGCGACATCGCCGCCTTCCCTCTCCATGGTCGGGTGCTCGTCGCCGGCTCCCTCAGTCGACGCCGCAAACTTTGGCGGAGGTGGCGTGAAGTTCAGGGGAACGAGGAGTAGCGGCTCCTGGCGGCGCACAGCTTCTACAAGCCGTTCCTTTGCTGCGGCATCAGCCTCGGCCTCCGCCAGCTTCTTCAGCGTGGCGGCCTCTGCCTTGTCGGCCTCCGCCTTCTCCAGGCGGGCGGCTTCTTGCTCCTCGCGCACCTCCCGCGCGTTTAGCTCCTGCGCCTCCTAGAGGTCGGCGGCCAGATCAATTCGCCGCGTGGTGGCGGAGGTCTCCGCCGACCTAATGACGGAGGCGGCGGTCGACTTCTCAAGGGAGAGCGGGGCCCTGAGCCAAGAAAAATAAGCAAAGAAGTTTAGGCCGAATCAGCAGGAAAGGAAGAGCACAAGGGAAAATACTTACGCCGACACCATGGGTGGCTCCTTCGGCAGCTTCTAGAACTTGGCCACCTTCGCTGCAGCCTCCTTCCGCCTGGTCGCGATGGCCGGGTTCTTAGGTTTCTTTGGCGCGCTGCCGAACAAGGCGGCGCCTTGCTTCCGCTTGCGCTTGCCACCTCGAGCAGACGGCTCGGCGGAGGGGCCCGCACCTGTGTTGATGGCGCCCCGTGCAGGGCGCGGCTCGTCTTCCTCATCGTCGTCATCGGGCCAAGTCTCAACGCCGCCCCCTTCTTCAGAGCCGCCTGCTCCGTCACCACTGCCTACGGCGTCGTCCTCCATGGCGGCCATACCCAAGTCGAGGTCGTCCACATCGCTTACCTCCCGGTCCGGCTGGTAGTTTCCACCCGGCCCCATGACGGCGGCCGTCGCCGGAGACATGTAGATCTACGTCCTTAAGTTTGATCGCTCAAGACTGAAACCAAGACCAAGGCAAGTACTAAAAAGAAAGAGCTGGAAGACTTACAGCAGGCGGTGGGTTGTCGCGAGAGTATGGCCGCTTGCCATACCGTCAGGACTTCTCCGACACCTTGAGGTCGGTGATCTCGTTCACCATCCGGGCCACCTCGGCAGTCGGCATGTCCCTCGTGCACATTCGGCTCGGGTCGCGGTGCCCGCTCATTCGACAGGTCATATGAGGCTGGCCTTGGAGAGGGAGAACCCGGTGCTCGACAAAGGCGATCAGCAAGTCGGACGCCACGAGACCCTCTGCCTCTGTCAGCACTCGGAGCCGGTTGATGGCGGAGGCGGTATTGGCCGACATAGGCTTTGGCTTGTAGCCCCAGTTGGCCCGAGGTTCGGCCGGGGGCCGGCTTCGTAAGGAGGAAAGTTGATGAAGTCAACTGCCGGGTCGATGTTCTCCACATAGAAGTATGATTGCTGCCACCGTTTCACCGATTGTGACAGCTTGATGACGGGGAAGGCGTTCTTCACTGACGTCTGGCGCACGACGATGAAGGCACCGCACTGGGCCGCCTTCTCCTTACCAGAGGTGCCCAGTTTGGTGTAGAAGAAGGCTCCCCACAGCTCGATGGTGGCGAGGATGCCGAGGTAGCCTTCGCATGCCATGACGAAGGCGGACAGCAGCGTCACGGTGTTGGGCGTCAGATGATGCGGCTGGAGGTGGTAGAACTCCATGAAGGAGCGGAAGAATCCGCTCGCCGGCAGGCCGATGCCACGGAGGAAGTGCGAGCAGAAGACGACCCGCTCGCTTCCTTGTGGCGCCGGCGATATTTCCTTCTCCGGCGGCACATGCACCTTGACGAAGGCCGCGTTGGGCATTCGACGCGTGGCCCAGAGGAAGGCGAGGTGGTCCTCGATCACCACCGAGCCGTCCCAGTCCCCTCCCTTCTCGCGCGCCATGGAATCCGAGCAGGGTTGCGCGGGAAGCTTGGGGCGAAGGAGCTTGACAACGTCGAGCTGCGGCGGTGCTTCGGCGAGGCGCGGAGACACAGCGGCAGCAGGAAAAGAAGAAGGAAAGAATGGAGATGGGAAGGAGGGCGCGCGTGCACCGCCGCCCCCTCCTCCCCCTACTTATAGCCCTCGGGCTACGAAGGCGAGGGGGCGGGCGTGGGATCATGGGACTAACTGCGCCCACGACTGTCACGACCGGATTTTCAATAAAAATATTTATTGAAAGACCGATCTTTTTATGTCCAGTGTGAGGAAAATCCTCCTCACTGGTAGACAAAACTTTGGTACAATAAGCCAGTAGCATTAATGTATTACATGGGGTTGAGCTGAAGTCGCTCAACAATTATTACAAGCACGCCAATAATTATACATATGGCGGATATGGCACAATGGTGGGGGTGGCAATACTACTGACTCGAGATAAAAGTGGTTGGGTGGAGTAACACAGTGGAGTGGGTAGCAATACTACTACACTAGTGGCTCAGCGAGCGTCGAGGTGAGGCTCGATGTATTTTATTTAGGTAGCGAGCGGTTATAAACGATGACCAAAACCAGGTCATACGAGGCTGGACCAGGACTCCTCTAAGCATCGGACTCCTATCGAACTCCTCATCCATGAGATCGCCACGTCGACATCGGCCAAATCAACAAGCCAGTCGATTACTTTGAATGTACTCGCAAGACAGTTCGGACAAGAGATATAACAAATGCATGCATGAATGCGTCATGATTATTTTAACAAGGGCACATTTAATTCATGAAGACAAGTCAGGTAAAAATGGGAGTCGGCGGTAGTCCGCTCGAAAACCCAAAGAAATAAACGTAAACCGAAGATAGATAAATAAAACATGCCGCAGTCGGGCGTCTAGGCGACACCACATAAAGGGCTTATAACAAAATAAATAATAATAATGCCACAGTCGGACGTCTGGGCGACGTCACATAAAGGACTTATAACAAGAATAAATAATAACAATGCATGATCGGACGTCGGCGGCGTCACATAAAGGGCTTATAACGAAATAAATAATAACAATGCCGCGATCGGACGTCGGCGGCGTCACATAAAGGGCTTATAACGAAATACATAATAACAACGCCGCGATCGGACGTCGGCGGCGTCACATAAAGGGCTTATAACAAAATAAATAATAACAATGCGCGATCGGACGTCGGCGGCGTCACATAAAGGGCTTATAACGAAATAAATAATAACAACACCGCGATCGGATGTCGGCGGCGTCACATAAAGGCTTATAACAAAATAAATAATAACAATGCATGATCGGACGTCGGCGGCGTCACATAAAGGGCTTATAGTTCATTGTCATGGCGTGTGAGGGTTAGCGTATACGCGAAAAATATTCCACAGGATGGTTAGCGGTTAGTCCTTCACAAGACACAACATTAACCAAACTTCACACTCCTTTAGCTTACGGGGTTCTTGCCATCAAGGCGACAATTGACAAGATAAAGAGGACCCGAGCAGGGTCATGGATAGGATGTTGAAATGGGGAGTTGACTCTGCGAGTTTGTACTAAAATACCCACAGCCAGCAGTTTCCGTAGTCACGAGGACTAGTTCCGTTTATGGTATTCGGAAGAAACACAACAACAGTACACACCCATCCCACTTCACGTTGCGGGAATCACCCTTGACAGCGTTCAAGAAAAACTTTGAGACGGGAGATCACACACTCGAATAGCATGGGATCAAATTTATATCTGCAGGCGCTCTAAGGGTGCCCCCTCTCGGTCCCAACCGGAAACACCCATGCCCCTGACCGGATGAAAGGCTTTAATCGGGGCCATGGAACCTTCATCCGGCCTCTCCATTTGGTGTGTACCGGAAGTGGTTTACATCTTACTAAACCATATCCCTTGCGGGAAACATGTGGCGATGCGGAAAAGGAAATGAGCGGGAGTTGATGCGAGTCAACAAACATCTTGGCATAAGGCGGCATGCTACAACACTACCATCTTAGCCAACTTCATGCCACCACGTGGCCATGCAACCTCATCTCCATGAACTCATGGATTTCCGTGACTCACTTGTCCCAGCTTTTCATGAAACAAAATTTATCGAGATGCTTATGAACATGTCATAAAACTATTTAATGCAAACATGCCAAGACACTCATCATATCAAAAGTTCAAACATGCTTGCCTGGCTCGGAGTAGTCGGGGCCTAGTTCGGCGAAGTTCGCGTCTCCTTCACCACCTTCGGTATCTACGGTACACAAAAAAATACACGCGCTATCGTAAATACCGTGGGGTACAGAAAGTTGATCCAAATATTTTTCAAATAAATATGATAAAAAACTAGACAGAAATTTGAAGAGGACAGAAAAAGAATCACTCAAAAATTCCTTTCTGATAAAAAGTTATAAAGGTTTTAACCCAAGGGCCCATCTGTAATGAAACAGAAAGTTTCCAGGGGCTCACTTATAAAAACAGAAAACGACCCGATTGAAAATACGCCGGCCCAGAGGGAAAGCGTACTCTAGAGAAAGACGCCTTCAGAAAACGGTTTGTTTTAAAAAAAAGGACTGAGAGGCTGACGGGTGGGCTCCACCTGTCGGGTTTGAAAATCCAAACGAGAGAAAGCAGAGCCGATGGCGCCCGAGAGGTGCGGTGGTCGTGGCGGCAATCCACGGCGAGGCGGGGATCGGGAGTGCCTCGTGTTGAGGCACCATTCAGCGTCTCGAGGAGGTGGAAGTGGTCGCGGGCAATCTTGTGTCGGCGGCCCGTGCTCGGCGGACAGCGGTTGGACGAGATGGAGTTAGCGGAGAGGGCTGCAAGGTTCAAATTGACGAGGGGTTAGACCTCTGGTAGCTAGAGGGGTAGGTGCGGGGTTTGGGCACGGAGGCGGCCTCACCGGAGTGAATCAAGGTGGAGGCCGAGGCGGAGCAGGCGGGTGGAGTTGGGAAGGAGACCTCCTCGGGGTCCTCTGGTGGCTGAGTGGGGAGTCTTGGTGTGGTGCGAGAGATGGTGTGTGCTCGAGGGCGAGCTCGGGGCCCTTTATAGGCGGTCGGCGGTGGCGAAGCGGGTTCTCGGCGAGGTGATTCTGGCGTGGAGGTTGAGCAGGAGGTTGTAGAGGTGGGGCGTCATCGCGGACGTTCCTGGTTCGGTTTGTCGCTAACAGCGTTGGGATTAGGTGGCTTAGGTGGAGTTCGGCGGAGCAGGCGGCCTTGAACCCGTCGGCGGCGAGCGCGCTCTGTGCGCGCCGCGCCACAGCGATGGTGCCACATCGTGTCTTGGCAAGAATATGGCCACGCTGGAGCCACCGGGGGTTTAGGCGGCGCCCGAGCGGCGTTCGCCGCCGTTCTCTCCCAGTCGGCCGCCACGAGGAGCCCCGCCAAGAAGACACGCCGGCGCCTTGGCGGGCAAGGTGCCACCGACGCCGAGAGCGCATAAGCAGCGTGTGAGGCTCCGGACAAGCAAGTTAGGCCGTGAGCAGCGTGCCAAGTGCTGCTTGTGACCGCGTGGTTGGCTGTCAAAACTGAAAACTGAATTTAGCGAATTTACGAAAGTGTAAGGAAAGCGAGTGCATGCAAGGTGTTGACGAATGATCCGGGCATGTAGGGATTTTTCCTTGAGCTGATTTTGGTGGAGTGATCTCTCATTGCAACTAGAGGTTGCCTGAATTTTTGTAGAATTTTTGGAGAAGTGTAGGTATGAATTTCACCAATTTTGGCAAATTTTGTCCAAACTTACAGTGAGAGAAATTTGAATTATTTGAAAAGAGTAAGAGTGGATCAAGATGGTTCTGGGTTGTGGGTACAAAGGACTATCCAGTGGAGTTGAGTTGAGGTTAAAAATCCAAAGCATTAGGGTACTTGCTTTGCAAATCACTTAGGCTCAAAAAAATAGGCAGAATTATTTGGACAGAGAAAATAATTGAAATAAAATCCAGAAATGGATTTTATTGGTTTGGACAGAATGTTTAGGTTGTATCCAAGTGGAAGGAGGGGTTTTGAAAGGAGTTTACCATAAGGAGCTTGGCAAAACAAGGATGAATAAAAATCAAATGAAAACCCAAAACCAAAAGGTTTCTTTTTTAAAGAAGTTAAAAGACTGACTTCAAATAAGACAAGGTTTTTTTTTTGAAAACAAAACCCACAAAAAATTTTGGAGTGTCACAGCACCTACCCCTTAGGAAAAATCTCGTCCGAGATTTCTGCGATCCATAAGCAGTGTGGGTGCTCTGTCAGAAGAAAATCCTCTCTTTCCCAAGTGGCTTCACTCTCGGTGTGATTGCTCCTTGAACTCTGAAAAATTTGATGGTTTTCATGCGGTTCTCCTTTGATTCTTCCAATTTTTTCTTTGGGTGTTCCCGATAGGTGAGGTCTGGTTGTGCGTCGATGCTCTCATGGGATACTTGCTTCTACGGGTTGCTCACGCACTTTCTTAATTGGGAGGCGTGGAACACGTCGTGGATGTCGAACAATTCTTGGGCAAGTCTAAGCTGGTAGGCCACCGTGCCTCTTCGTGCCACTATGCGAGAATGGTCCAATGAATCTTGGTGCTAACTTCCCTTAATCTTAAACCGTTGTAGTCCCCTCATAGGAGATACTCGTAGGTACACAAACTCACGGGTTCAAAATTAACTTCACGATGTTTCGATCGTAATAACTTTCTGTCGGCTCGAGCCGTCTTAAGTCGGTCCTGATTAGCTTGACCTTTTCCTCGGCTTCCTTGAGCATATGCGGGCGAAGATCGGCTGTCTCCGGTCTCGACCAATTTAGTGAAGTCTGGCATCTTCGCCGTACAAGGCTTCAAAGGGTGCCATTTGAAGGTTGGTCTGGTAACCGTTGTTGTATGCAAACTCGGCGTATGGTAGCCTTTTCTCCCAACTGGCTCCATAAGTGAGGACACATGCCCTCGACATGTCTTCCAAAATTTGATTTACTTTTCGGTTTGTCCATCGATTACATGGATGGTATGCGGTCTTTGAAAGCTAGTTGGGTCCCCAGGGCCTGTTGCAGGTAATCCCAAAATCTGGAGACGAATTGTGTGCCTCTGTCAGATATTATGGTCTTCGGAACTCCATGTAGACAGACAATACGGGAAAGATAAAGCCTGGCGAGCTTCTGAGTGGTGTGAGTTGTCTTTACGGGAATGAAGTGCGCTACTTTAGTCAATCTATCCGTGATGACCCATATGGCATCATGCCCATGTCGTGACCTCGGCAGCCCGACAATGAAATCCATTCCGATCTCGTCCCATTTCCACTCGGGTATCTTATTTGGTTGCAATAGTCCGGACGGTTTCTGGTGCTCGGCCTTTATGCGCTGACATGAGTCACAACACGCAATAAACGTGGCTATGTCCCTCTTCATACCATGCCACCAAAATGATTCCTGAAGGTCCTTGTACATTTTTGTTCCTCCAGGGTGAATTGAATACGGGGCGGTGTGGCCTTCACCAAGATCTCTTTGTTTAAGGTCATGAATATTTGGTACACAAAGTCTATTCTCGTACCACAATATTCCTTGCTCATCGACAATGAATTCTGGGGCCTTGCCCAATTTCATCTTCCGTTTTATGCCTTCAATGCTGGGATGACCACGCTGAGCCTCTTTAATTTTTTCTATCAGGGTAGGTTGTATCTCTAGGTTTGACACCGCCTTCGGTGACCATCAATAGATTGAGCTTAGCAAATTCCTGCGAAACTCGGGCCTCAAGTTTGTCCTTATTTGTCGTTGTTTGGACTGGGGTTCCGACTTAGTGCATCTGCTACAACATTTGCCTTGCACAGGTGGTAGTGGATTCCAACATCATAATCCTTTACCAATTCCAACCAGCGTCATTGCCGTAAATTGAGTTCGGTTGGGTGAAAATATACTTGAGGCTCTTATGGTCCGTGTATATTTCTAGCGATTTCAAGCAAGAAGTGTCTCCATTCCTTGAGTGCATGGATAACTGCAGCTAACTCTAGGTCATGAGTAGGATAATTTTCCTCATGCTTGCGGAGTTGTCTGGAAACATATGCGACAACCTTGCCTTCCTGCATTAATACGCACCCGAGGCCTTTTCGGGATGCGTCACAATACACCTCGAAATTCTTGTGTATGTCTGGCACAGTTAATACTGGTGTTGTCGTTAGTTTCCTCTTTAATTCTTGGAAACTTTTCTCACAAGCTTCCGTCCATTCAAACTTCTTGTCCTTCTTGAGAAGTTGAGTCATTGGCTTTGCTATCGTGGAAAATCCTTCAATAAATCTTCGGTAGTACCCTGCCATTCCTAGAAAACTTCCTACGTCCGTTACACTGGCTGGTGTTTTCCAGCCAAGTACGGCCGTGACTTTTTCTGGGTCTACGGCAATACCTTCTTGGGTTAATACATGGCCCAGAAAACCTACTTGCCTTAGCCAAAATTCACATTTGCTGAATTTGGCGTATAATGATCTTCTGAGTTCTCCTAGCACAATTCGGAGATGTTCAAGCATGCTCTTGAGCGTCTTGGAGTATATCAGAATGTCGTCGATGAATACCACAACAAACTTGTCCATGTACTTCATAAATACTTTGTTCATGAGGTGAACAAAATATGCGGGCGTTCGTTAGCCCAAATGGCATCCTTTGTGAACTCATATAGTCCATATCACGGAGGTAAAGGCTGTTTTGGGAATATCTTCTGTCTGTACTTTTAATTGATGGTACCCTGACCTCAAGTCAATCTTGGAGAATACCTTGGCGTGAGCGAGCTGATCAAATAAATCATTTATTCGTGGCATTGGATACTTGTTCTTGATTGTGACCATGTTAAGTGCTCGATAATCGATACACAATCTCACTGTGCCATCCTTCTTTTTGGCAAACAAAATTGGTGAACCCCAAGGTGAGGAGCTGGCTCGTATATACCCTTTGTCCAATAATTCCTTTATTTGTTTCTTCAATTCTACTAATTCGGATGGTGCCATTCTGTATGGTTTCTTGTATATGGGAGCAGTTCCTGGTGCTAGCTCAATGCTGAATTCTATTTCTCGGTCTGGTGGCATACCTGGCAGCTCTTCAGGAAATACGTCTGGAAATTCACATACCACTGGAACCTTGCTTAATTCAGAAATATCCACCTTATTCCATCTCGGTTGTCGGGATATTTTCCTCTCTTTGGCCGAAACTTTTATTGTCTTCCCGTGGTGATGAGTGAGGATTACGGTCATGTTGAAGCAGTCAATAAAACCTTTGTTGGTGGTTAACCAATCCATCCCTAAGATGACGTCCAACCCTTTATTTTCTAATACAATGAGGTTGGCGTGAAATTCCAATCCTTCAACCTCAATTGTCACACCTTGGCAGTAACTCTGGGTGACTTGCTTAATCCCAGGGGACTTGACGATCATTGATTTTTCCAAGGGAAGAATCGAAAAATTATTTTGCAAAGCAAAAATTTGAAAACGAGCAGTGAAGCTCGAGAATCAAACAAAACCGTGGCAGGTATTGTGTTGATGTGAAACGCGTCGAGTCACGATATCCGGGGCATTCGTGCTTCCTCTCAGTCACGTGGTTCAGGTAACCCTTCCTGTGATTGTTGTTGGGGTTGAAATTGTTGCGCTTGGGTGCTGAATTATTGCCACCGTTGTTTGGCTTCGGGGTCGAGTTCCTTGGCTTGGGGCATTGTTTGGCATAGTGCCCTTCTTCCCCACAAGCGTAGCAGGTTCTGCCTGGGCGATATGCGAACTCTTTATCTCTGGCATGGAAATTCTGGACTGGTCGTGAGACATTTGTCGGGGTTTTGTGCGTATCACCTTTCTGAAAATCCGCCTTGCTTCGGGGATTGCGAGCATGATTTTTCTGGTCCCTTTTTCGCTTGCGGAAATCTTCCAGGCTGCGCCTCTCATTTTCCAAGGTAATGGCCTTATCCACAAGTGTCTTGAAATCTGGAAAAGTGTGTACGACCAGTTGGCATTTAAGTGCAGGCGCCAGGCCGTCCAAGAATTTCTCTATTTTCTTACTTTCAGTCATACGCTCCTCATTGGCGTAGCGAGATAACAGTGTAAATTGTCCGTTGTATTCTGACACTGTCATGGTCCTTTGCTTGAGATCATCGAATGCTCTCTTCTTGATTTTCATAAGGCTTTTAGGAATATGCGCCCCACAAAAACCTTCCTTAAAATCGTCCCAAGTTATATTATTCTCGTTGGGGTGCATGTGTAGGAAATTCTCCCACCATGATGCAGCTGCTCCTGTCAGATAGTGGGGTGCATATAGCACTTTTTCCTGGTATGAACACTTGGCAATAATTAATCTTCTCTCCATGTCTCGAAGCCAGTCTTCGGCCTCAAGAGGTTTGTCAGTATGAGAAAATGTTTGGGGATGTGTCTTCGTAGCTCGAGACAACTTGGATTCTGCTGAAATTGTCAAGGCGATTTCCCATAGTGATGACATGATTCATTAATTCACGATCTTTGTTCTTGACTCTGCTCATAAAGGCGGCACATTTGTGAAAGTGCCGATTCAACGCCTGTTGGCTCATTGTCCTGTGTGAAATTGTTGCTGTGTTGTGCATCATAATTTTCCTCTGGCGGAGCTGGCATGGAGCACGTCCAAGGACGAGACATTTTTCACTCTGGGGATACATTTTGCAAAACTCATAAGAAAGGAAACTGAGTCGCAAAAATAAATGCACAAGGACAAACAAAACCAAAAAGGACACTCCAGGATATTTTTTTGAAATAAAACATCGTTTGCGCACGGAGAAGGACTGCTCATACATATCTTACATGCAGGTGGTAATTATACAATACAGCACTCAGGATATGCGTACATATTCCTGACATGTTATTTAGGCTAGTGCACTTCTCCAGCTCCTACATGATGCGCAAACAGGCTACTACTCACAACCTATGTACATATCATACAAGTCGGTACATCGCATGGCGATTAAACGCACTTAGTCGGAGGAAATGTTGAGGACCTCCTTTGCCCTGCCGAGGGTGAGATGCAGTGAGGGTGGGGACTCGACTTCCTCCTCGCTAATAGGCTCCAGACGGGTAGTGCTGCGCTGGGTAGATGGAACGGGTGCCCTATATGGAGCAACACGTACAGGTGTGGGCGCAGTGGGTGGCGCAGAGCGAATTGGAGTGGGTGCAATGGCTTGGTTGAATTCCTCGGTGGAAGGCAGGCGACAAGGAATGGCGCGAGTGGTCGGTGCATAAGATGCTGAGGACGAGACGAACGTCAGTGGTGGTGCGGTGTGCAGAAGCTCCCTCCTGTTGGCGGCACAGCCATGGACTGAGTCCATGTGGGCAGCCACGAGGTCGTCCACCAGGCTGTCGAAGGCTGCCTCCAGAGCTCGGAGATACCCGACGAGCATCTCAAAGGCCTCATCTCGCTCTCCTCTGGGGCAAGAGTATGAGTAGTGACAGGCGTATGGCACGTGGCATGGAAGGTAGCGGTAACGATGAGTCTTCATCGATGGAAGGTCTTCCTTGAGACGGGCTATCGCCTCACGGGCTGCCATCTGCATAGCATGCCTCTCAGTAGGCATGGCTCTCCCCAAGTACCGGAAGCGACGTAGCTCAAGACGCCCTCCCTTGAATTGCACCGCAGCCTGGTGCATGGTCAGACCGTCGTTGACCTTGTGCTAACAGAGTGAGAAGACGGGGCGCACGGATGGCCCCATCGCCACCTGAACGACGAAGGTGAGAAGCTTGACGAACCCATCGGGCTCGTTGGCGAACACCTGAGATTCGCAGTTGTGGTTGGCCATCTACAAAAGTAGGCAAAAATTCAGAGTGGTCAGATCATAAATTTATGCTGACTGTCAGAAAATGACTACATTTGCAAAAATAATAAATAGCTCTATTTTTGCTAATATCCGATTAGCGATCGCACCTAGTGGCTTCCTACAGTCAGCCTGGCTCTGGTACCAAGCTTGTCACGACCGGATTTTCAATAAAAATATTTATTGAAAGACCGATCTTTTTATGTCCAGTGTGAGGAAAATCCTCCTCACTGGTAGACAAAACTTTGGTACAATAAGCCAGTAGCATTAATGTATTACAGGGGGTTGAGCTGAAGTCGCTCAACAATTATTACAAGCACGCCAATAATTATACATATGGTGGATATGGCACAATGGTGGGGGTGGCAATACTACTGACTCGAGATAAAAGTGGTTGGGTGGAGTAACACAGTGGAGTGGGTAGCAATACTACTACACTGGTGGCTCATCGAGCGTCGAGGTGAGGCTCGATGTATTTTATTTAGGTAGCGGAAGCGGTTATAAACTGTGACCAAAACCAGGGTCGCACGAGACTGACTGGGACTCCTCTAAGCGTCGGACTCGCTATCGAACTCCTCATCCATGAGATCGCCTTCGTCAGCATCTGGCCAAATCAACAAGCCAGGTGAGTACTTTGAATGTACTCGCAAGACAGTTCGGACAAGAGATATAACAAATGCATGCATGAATGCGTCATGATTATTTTAACAAGGGCACATGTAATTCATGAAGACAAGTCAGGTAAAAATGGGAGTCGGCGGTAGTCCGCTCGAAAACCCAAAGAAATAAACGTAAACCGAAGATAGATAAATAAAACATGCCGCAGTCGGGTGTCTAGGTGACACCACATAAAGGGCTTATAACAAAATAAATAATAATAATGCCACAGTCGGACATCTGAGCGACGTCACATAAAGGACTTATAACAAGAATAAATAATAACAATGCCGCAGTCGGACGTCTGAGCGACGTCACATAAAGGGCTTATAACAGAAATAAATAATAACAATGCCGCAGTTGGACGTCTGAGCGACGTCACATAAAGGGCTTATAACAGAAATACATAATAACAACGCCCGCGATCGGACGTCGGCGGCGTCACATAAAGGGCTTATAACGAAATAAATAATAACAATGCATTGTCGGACGTCGGCGGCGTCACATAAAGGGCTTATAACGAAATAAATAATAACAATGCGCGATCGGATGTCGGCGGCGTCACATAAAGGACTTATAACAAAATAAATAATAACAATGCCGCAGTCGGACGTCTGAGCGACGTCACATAAAGGGCTTATAGTTCATTGTCATGACGTGTGAGGGTTAATGTACACAGAAAAAATATTCCACACAGGATGGTTAACGGTTAGTCCTTCACAAGACACAACATTAACCAAACTTCACACTCCTTTAGCTTACCGGGGTTCTTGCCATCAAGACTGACAATTGACAAGATAAAGAGGACCTAGAACAGGGTCATGGATAGGATGTTGAAATGGGGAGTTGACTCTGCAGAGTTTGTACTAAAATACCCACAGCCAACGGATTTCCGTAGTCATGAGGGACTAGTTCCGTTTATGGTATTCCGGAAGAAACACAACTTAACCAGTACACACCCATCCCACTTCACGTTGCGGGAATCACCCTTGACAGCGTTCAAGAAAAACTTTGAGGCGGGAGATCACACACTCGAATAGCATGGGATCAAATTTATATCTGGCGCTCTAAGGGTGCCCCCCTCTCGGTCCCAACCGGAAACACCCATGCCCCCTGACCGGATGAAAGGCTTTAATCCAGGGCCATGGAACCTTCATCCCGGCCTCTCCATTTGGTGTGTACCGGGAAGTGGTTTACATCTTACTAAACCATATCCCTTGCGGGAAACATGTGGCGATCGGAAAAGGAAATGAGCGGAGTTGATACCGGAGTCAACAAACATACTGGCATAAGACTGGCATGCTACAACACTACCATCTTAGCCATCTTCATGCCACCACGTGGCCATGCAACCTCATCTCCATGAACTCATGGATTTCCGTGACTCACTTGTCTCAGCTTTTCATGAAACAAAATTTATCGGGATGCTTATGAACATGTCATAAAACTATTTAATGCAAACATGCCAAGACACTCATCATATCAAAAGTTCAAACATGCTTGCCTGGCTCGGAGTAGTCGGGGCCTAGTTCGGCGAAGTTCGCGTCTCCTTCACCACCTTCGGTATCTACGGTACACAAAACAATACACGCGCTATCGTAAATACCGTGGGGTGCATAAAGTTGATCCAAATATTTTTCAAATAAATATGATAAAAAACTAGACAGAAATTTGAAGAGGACAGAAAAAGAATCACTCAAAAATTCCTTTCTGATAAAAAGTTATAAAGGTTTTAACCCAAGGGCCCATCTGTAATGAAACAGAAAGTTTCCAGGGGCTCACTTTTAAAAACAGAAAACAACCCGATTGAAAATACGCCGGCCCAGAGGGAAAGCGTACTCTGGCGAAAGACGCCTTCAGAAAACAGTTCGTTTTAAAAAAAAAGAATGAGAGGCTGACGGGTGGGCTCCACCTGTCGGGTTTGAAAATCCAAACGAGAGAAACAGAGCCCGACGGCGCCCGAGAGGTGCGGTGGTCGCCCGGCGATCCACGGCAGGCGGGGATCGGGAGTACCTCTGTGTTCAGGCACCATTCCGCGTCGAGGAGGTGGAAGTGGTCGCCGGCAATCTTGTCGACGGCGGCTCGTGCTCGGCAGACGGCGGTTCGGACGAGGATGGAGTTCGCGGAGAGGGCTGCAAGGTTCAAATTGTGAGGGGTTAGACCTCACGGTAGCTAGAGCGAGTAGTCGACGGGTTTGGGCACGGAGGCGGCCTCACCGGAGTGAATCAAGGTGGAGGCCGAGGCGGGCGGGCGGCCGGAGTTGGGAAGGAGACCTCCTCGAGGTCCTCCTGGTGGCTGGTGAAGTCTTGGTGTGGTGCAGAGATGGTGTGTGCTCGAGGGCGAGCTCGGGGCCCTTTTATAGGCGGTCCGAGCGGTGGCCGACAACGGGTTCTCCGGCGAGGTGATTCTGGCGCGGAGGTTGAGCGGAGGTTGCCTGGTGGGGCATCATCGCGGTCGTTCCCTGGTTCGGTTTGTGCGCTAACCGCGTTGGGATTAGGTGGCTTAGGTGGAGTTCGACGGAACGGGGCGGCGCGGGCCCGTCGGCGGCAGAGAGCACGCTCTGTGCGCGCCGCGCCACGGCAACGGTGCCACATGCGTGTGCTGGCAAGAATATGGCCACGCGGAGCCACCAGGGGGTTTGGGCGGCGCCGAACGGCGTTGCGCCGCCGTTCTCCTCCCTGTCGGCCGCTACGGGGAGCCGGCCGCCGCAAGACACGTCGGCGCAGGCGGGCCAAGGTGCCACCGACGCCAGGAACGCGCCAAGCGCGCGTGGGAGGCTCCGGACAAGCAAGTTAGGCCGTGAGCAACGTGCCAAGTGCACTGTGACCGCGTGACTGAAACTGTCGAAACTGAAAACTGAATTTAACTGAATTTCTGAAAGTGTAAGGAAAACAGTGCATGCAAGGTGTTCGACAGAATGATCCAGGCATGTAGGGATTTTTCCTTGAGCTGATTTTTGGTGGAGTGATCTCTCATTGCAACTAGAGGTTGCCTGAATTTTTGTAGAATTTTTGGAGAAGTGTAGGTATGAATTTCACCAATTTTGGCAAATCTGGTCGAAACTTACAGTGAGTGAAATTTGAATTATTTGAAAAGAGTAAGAGTGGATCAAGATGGTTCTGGGTTGTGGGTACAAAGGACTATCGAGTGGAGTTGAGTTGAGGTTAAAAATCCAAAGCATTAGGGTACTTGCTTTGCAAATCACATAGGCTCAAAAGAAATAGGCAGAATTATTTGGACAGAGAAAATAATTGAAATAAAATCCAGAAATGGATTTTATTGGTTTGGACAGAATGTTTAGGTTGTATCCAAGTGGAAGGAGGGGTTTTGAAAGGAGTTTACCATAAGGAGCTTGGCAAAACAAGGATGAATAAAAATCAAATGAAAACCCAAAACCAAAAGGTTTCTTTTTTAAAGAAGGTAAAAGACTGACTTCAAATAAGACAAGGTTTTTTTTTTGAAAACAAAACCCACAAAAATTTTTGGAGTGTCACAACGACCCCACGACCCCGCGGTCATTATGCAAAGTTACTGCGCACTCTGGGAATTGCAACCGCCCGCCTCGGCCGCAGCGGATCCGCCCGCGCGCCGAGGCCCGGTGGTGGCGGGCCCGACCCTCTGTCATGTCCCATCGAGAGCGTGGGTTGGCAAGTTGGCCAGGATGACGAGCGCCTTGTGGCGTGCTAGCGGCGGGCAACGGGCCTAGAGGCTTAGCGAGTATGCTACCTGGTTCCCGCCTTGGCATTTCGAAATTGTCGAGCGAGCCCGCCCGGTCGTGTCGGCTCCCAGCAGCCGGCGTGCCAGGAGGCGGGCCGAGCATTTGGCCAGAGCACGGCGGAGAAGGAAGCTACTGAGGCTCCTTGACTTGACGGCCGCGACGCCTCACCAGCTTCGGGGACTACTGTCGGAGTAATGGGCCACAGGTAGCATAACCCGAGTCCCTGAACCTTTCAAGACGATGGGCCGGCTGCGCCCCATGAGCCTCCTAGATGAAGCGCCGCCTTCTGGAGGCCGGCTGGCTCAGTGGCCGGCTGCCAGAAGGTGGCCAAGTACCAAAAGACGGCACCAAGACGGGCTGACTCCTAGCAGGCGGCCTCCGGAGAGGTCGGCCCCTAGCGGCGGTCCCAGACGCCCTCAGAGTCCGCGCCCCTCATCAAGAAGACAAGACATGGTGAGGCTACAATGTAGCCCATCATCCCCGTATCCCGGGCTTGGCGTGGCCACTGTGCCCTCTATAAGTGGAGATCCTCGCACGACGTGGCACTATTGCCACTCCACCCTTGACGTCACCCCTATCAGGCGGGGCCTGCTCCCACGACGGCCTGTCGGTACGACTTGCCCATGACGGGCCCCACCAGGCAGCGAGGGCCCGGAAGGCGGCCTAGCCTGGCCAGTTGGATCCAAGGGAATCCGGCACCCGTCGGGCAGTCGGATCCTTCCTCGAGGCACATGCACCATTGATCAGACAAGAAACGGTGAGGCTACAGTGATCTCCCACCAGACGGCTGGACTGTAGCCATGCCCTCCCCGACCAAGCATGCATCATTAGCACTGCGGCTACAGTGATCAGCCACCAACCAGACCCGCTAGTGGCGGAGGCGGCCTGTCGGCTCCGTACCAGACCAGCCGGTAGGGCCCGCCATGCGGCGGGCCCCAGCAGCCGACGGAGAAGCCGGCGACCAGAGACACTGACAGCCGGGCCCTACTCCTGGCTAGATTACCATTGTACCCCTGGGGGGTAAGCCTATATAAACCCCCCAGGGCACCCATGCAAAGGGTTCCCAAGCTGTTAGAACTAGACTCATACCTAGGGGAAGAGGAGAGAAAGCCTTGCCTTCTTCTACCTCTGACATACAGCTCGAGGAGCACCATTGTACTCACTAGTGCCTTAGTGATCATGCGAAGACCCCACAGAGCAGGACTAGGGGTGTTATCTCCTAGGAGAGCCCTGAACCTGGGTAAAGTGCGCCGGCGTTCGTGTCTACGCCTCATCCCGCTTCCAGGCACCGGCGACGTTCAACTCGCTCCCACCATGATAAGCCATCCTTTGGCATATGTCGCACCCAACCCCCGACAGACCTCGTAGGTTCTTTCCCTTAAGCGCGCGACCCCTTAGGTTCAAGTCAGCTTGGTCACAGTTCAGATCACCTCCGACTTGCACGGTTGGTAGCGGCCTCTAGCAAGGCGTGTCGACCACCAAGCATACTATGAAGCTGGTTAGGCGAACCTGTACAACATGTCACACTTCTGTTCCCTTTGCCTCACGATATATGTTGTTGGGCTCAAGGCGAGTCTGTCATCCTTGTGGTAGCCCGACCTCTTTCTCGTTCCCGTGATCCCGACCACAAACTGGATTATCTCATAATCCTTGTCGCATGGCCATGCTTATCCTGGTCAGATCACACAAGGGGCCCAGAGTATATCTCTCCTGGTCGGAGGGACAAATCCCATCTTGCTCGACCATGTCTCGCATGACATGGGATCGACAAACCGAAACCGACCTTTGTAACTACCCGATCCACGGAGTAGCGTTTGGTCGGCCCAAAGCAAGTCTGTCACCATCCCGAGTACATGCGTCAGCTCAGGTCTTAGGACATAGAACGTATGTTGTACTAGAGACTCACAGATGACATATCGCTGTGTCTCACAGTTGGGTCTGTCCGACTCGGACCTTATCTCGACTCGGATTCGACTATGTTGAATCCAACCACATCCTTCCAAGTCCATATTATTCGGTTAGCATCCAATGCTCAATGGCTAGTGAGACCGAGCCATCCATTGGGTATGCTAGTCTAGTCCGACGTGTGCTAACTTGCGACTAGGGACAATTTAGGATGTATCATACAACACAAAATCTCACAGACAAGTCACGTACTTGCCAACAAGTATCACTAATTACATCCAAGGACTATCTTTATTCATAAACACATAGGAAATATCATCATACATGATTGCCTCTAGGGCATATCTCCAACACAAGCTACCCAGGTTCGGGCCATCGTGCGGGGTAAAACCCTACTCCTGCTTGGTGGAATTGACTGTAGAGATAGTCCTCTTGGAGCTACAAGGTGAGTCTTGCGGGGGTAGAATGCGTAATCCTTTCTATAGTGGTAGCACTGCCCTTGTTATAGGTGCTCGGGTCCTCTTCCCTGAAAACATTGGCGGGAAGGGCTACCACATGGCGGCAATTTGAAAGGGGATGGGTGTAACACCCCGGGAACCATGCTACAGTAATCTTTCCCTAATGGTGGCCAAGTCATCATGATTACTATGCAAATTGCCACTTGTCCTAAAAATCAAAGTCAAATTCCAATTTAAATTGCAAGACAAATTTCTTTTACTTCTTCAAACGGTGAAACAAAAATGTTTACGATATGTCATAAAATCCCAAGGCAATGGTAAAAATAATTTCATCTATATTTAGATGTCCAATTTGGCCCTGTCAGTAATATTAGTTGAACATCAGCCTTTAACCACACCATGTAAATGCAAATATAATTTAAATGAATTCAAGATGACCCCAAACTTTGTGGGCAACCCCATAATATTGCAATGTATTTTTGCGACAAGTTCCACATTTAACAAAATTAATTTGGCACTCAAAAGAAATACAAATTAGAGGAAAAATAAATGACAGAAAAGAAAAAAATACTAAAGACCTACTATGCTAATGGGCCATAAGTGGCCACAGTGCAGGTAGCCCAGCCGACCACCGGCCTTTCCCTTACCTCCCGCTACACAAGAAGAGGATGTGCATGGCGCACATCCACGACGGTCATGGCCGTGGATGGCCTCCACGCCCCCCGTCCTATAACCATGTCCACAGAAATCCTAGCCCCCATCTTGCTCAGCCCCCTCTCGATCCCCCTTCGTCCCCTCCTCCGTGGCTCAAAATCGAGCTCGGAAAACTCATGGTCACATCTACCTCGCCGTCATTACCGCGGCCATCGTCATCGCCAACGTGCAGGGACACGTCCAGGAGGTTCATCGCACTCGGCTTCGTCCGCTCCGGGCATTGGAGCAAGGAGGGGAACCGCGTAGATGGCGTCATCGTCTTCTTCTTCGTCCGGCCATCGCAATCTCGTTGTCGCCGCCATCTCTCCGGTCCACCCCCGGCCACCCCGACCTCGCCTTCATGCTCGCGGTGAGCATCTCCCCCGATCCCCCCGTTTCCCCTCTTTGATTCGGCGCCATAGACCCGCGCTCGCCTGTCGCCGACATGGCCGAAGCTCAATGTACGCGTACGTGCCCCTTCATCGCTCTGCGCTCGCACTGCTCCTTTGTGCTTCTTCTATGGGCCACGCCCTGCGACCGCTGATGCTGCTCTACTGGCCGCTGCTGCTCCTCCTGTGCACCGGTTGTGCATATGCGCACTGCCATGGCCAAGTAGCAGCCACGGCTGTGCATATGCGCACCGCCATGGCCAAGTAGCAGCCACGGCCGGCTGCAGCAACACCGGCTGTGCATACCGGCTGTGCATCGGCCAGAAGCGTGCACGTGCGGTGTACTAAAGGTGCACGTGCAACGCACGTCTCCAGCAGGATACAAAATTATTATTTTTAATAAGTAAAATAATACTAAAAATAGTGGAGTTTTCATCAAAATAATGGATACAATTCAACAAATCTTTTTTATTGATCATTAAACACAATTGTAAAGACCTCTATTTCAACCAGTGCCGGATCCAACAATGAGTTTAATTTTTCAAATATGTTTATTTTGACGTTACTATAGGTGTAATTTATTTATGGTTTACACAAAAATAGAAAGGAAAATGTATGGTTATGTCCTTGCCGGTGCCATGGGTTGGCTGCATCGCCCTATCCTTAGGACATGGATGATCGAGTTCGCACCATCTGGAGAAGCATGTGGAGAAGACTGATCGAGTTTGCACCATGTAATGAAATGGAATAATTTGGTATGTCATATATAAGAATCAAATTACCTATGTAACAGGGAAGTTAGCTAGATACCTATCACGTCAAGTTAAAGAAATTTGCAACAGGAAGGTGCATCTGAATAAGCAGTTGAAGGACATGTAAATATTTCCCTTCGTATTTTTACATGGACATTGCCCCTTGGGCCAATTCATGAATTCAACACTCATTTTCTTTTTTGCCCCGCCCGCACTGTTACCGGCCATTGCCGCCTCAGATATTCTTGGCTGCTAGCTTCACTTCTTCCGGACCTGCTGCTCCCGATAGCTCCTCCCGTGCTCATCCTAGTCGCCCCTTGCACTGCCCTAGGCCACTGCCTACATTGCTGCTACTGCCATCTACAGCTTCCTAGGTCGCTGTTGGTGTTTGGTGTTGGCGATGTTGATGACGGTCGGCATCTTGTGGTAGTTGAAACACACCTGACATGCTATAGATACATGTTTTGTTCACTTTGTCATTGGCGCCTGAACCTGAAGCTTGAAGCAACAGTGTGTTGGATGCAGAACCTGATCGAACTTTGCTGAATCTATAGCATGTAGCAATGTGATGTATATCATCATTGCTTGCTTGATGTTCCAATTAGCTGATGCACTGCTTGTATTTGTTCCAATTAGCTGTAGCAATGATGATATACATGAGTATATAATCAGGTTTGCACAAGAATAACTCTGTTTGCACCTGCAACACTGGTAACTATGTTTGCAGAAGAATACATGCAAAATGTAAAAGCAACAGTTGACAATAGTTACTTCAATTCCAGAGCTTGATGAACAGAGACACCACACTGTAGGATCACCACTATCTTAGCAAGAACTTACGCATACTTTACTGAAACACAAATGCCACTTGAAGATAAAAGGTTAGATATTCCGGTGAAGCCAAACTAAAGAGAATTAAAATGACATCTTCATTATGTAGAAGACACTCTTAACATTACTTTAATGCTGAAGTAATTGAATATTATCCAGCCTGGCAAAGAGACCTACCATTTATCTATTGCGGAAGTAATTATTCACTAATGGCCGGTGCCCGTGAGGATACGGGGATGGCATAGGCAAGAATTGGTGATATATAATTACCTGAATTTCCAGTGTTCGTTAGGTTTTGAAATGGTGTCTGTATCCCATTATGTTGAGAGGATGCCATATGCAGATGTGAATCAACATTGGACAGGAAACATCAACTTTCAAATACATTGATAAGCAATGGTAAGATTCTTTCAAATTCATTGGCCTACATGATCTCGTCCTATCTGTTAAGAGAACAATCAAAACCCAAAGAAAAAGACATCAAAAACTCAGTTTACAACTAGACATGGAATAATAATGGGTATGTTTGGTTTGAGCCCCATGTAGCATTGCCAAAATTTGGCATGGCCAAACCAAGGGCATGACCTATATATTGGAAAGTCTCTGTTGTCTGTTTTGTAGCCATGTGACCTACCTTTTTCTGGTAAAATCATAGGTTTCCATTTGGTTGAAGCCAAAAGACTTCAGAACATTTGGCAACATATATTGGCATGTGTGTGGTTTGGTACTGAAATTCAGAGTTTTAGAGATGAGTCAACAAAAGATACTCCCTCCATTCCCTTATACAAGGCCACAAATTCAGATTACAGGTACCAAGGTAAAATTTAATGACTGCTTTGAAAGACAATTGTTCTTTTGTTAACCGGATTCATTAATACGTCCACATACATGCAAGGAAGGAATAGAAGGAAGTAGCAAAGTGTCAGTATGACTACATGCATGCAAGTATTAAACATGTTGCTAGTACGAGAAAACATCATTAATTTATGTCTGGATTACTGTTAGTGGCCTTGTATAGATGCAAGTATTAGACCCAATCTCTATCTATAAGCTCCATGTGCTAATTCGATATGTTACTGAAGTATAACATGCAATGGAACTTATAATAGTATCATTGCAAGCCAGACTAACTGAATTTTCGGTCGACATAGTTTATACATACATTATTCAAGGTAATAACATGAGACTTAATATACAACATGCATCAACGTTGTTGCCTCGTCAGTCTAATGCATGTACTGTCAACAAGGTGAATGGATGCAATTTCAAGCTCCAATCAACAAAAATGACAGATGATCAATTGTGTTCAAAGTTTAGGAACTAAGGATCCAACAAGTTCAAAATTCTATGCTTCATGGAATCAACATGCATGTGTCCTCAAAACACAAAGAATCAATTATTTGGTAACTTATAATTCAGATCTAGCTAACAGCGGGAAACCATGCCAATATTTTGTAAGACTAGGTTTGTTAGCGATCCAAACGTACCCAAAATGCTCAACCTTTGGCCGGCGATCATATCCAAACAACCAAGCTCCGGCAGCTAAGTTGTCGATTTCCCATAGGCTAGCGTCCGTGCCGTGCACCGCCTCTCGCCCGATACCATGGCCTCTGCAGGGCCACCATTGAGGCTGCCGCGCCCCTGCCCTTCCTCCTCGGCTATTAGCAACAACTGACTGTTAGCATGCGGTCATCAAGTTAGCAAAGACACAATATCTTGGAAGAGGATTAGAGGAATATTTTACCTGAATTAGTTGTTGCATTTGAATGCTCTGCACACTTCTCAAGCTTTCATATGATTTTGAAAAACAAAACTATGATTTCGAAATAGAAGCATAAGCATTTGCCTCATCGATTAATAATCAAACAAAAACTGGGATTCCAAAATAGATACTGAGAAATAGCAAAGGGATTGTAATAAATAAAAGTTTTAGTTTCCACGCCGGGAAGCAGTATAGCACAATGCTTTGATCTAGAGAATTATGCAAGACTAATCACCGTACTGAATCAAAGTAGCAGTGGTGTTTGGTGTTCAGTACAAGTGTATACTTTTAAGTGCTCCCGTAAATTACTCATAATTTATGTTTTTTAGAAACTAATTAATTACTTTAACAAAGTTATTTCCCAACGTGTATCGAGGATATTTTGTTTCTACTATTTGGTGATGTTTTTTTTTGAGGGAAGGCCATCATGACTAGCTTTATTGAAAATCAAAATAGGTTTACATCGTTTACGAGTCTGCTGACAACAATGTCAGGAGGCTCGTCCAACCAACTATAGGAAGTCTTATTACAATAACAAAAATGAGCTAGCTCATGAGCCGCTTGATTACAAGATCGATAACAATGATTAAAAATGACCTTCCCAATCAAAGTACTAGTGTCCAAACATTCTGCGAAGATAGCCGCCGATGTATCCCACCAAGTTGTTTGGCCGTTGCAACTATTAATGACTTGCAGAGAATCTGATTCCGCTTCCAACTGATTGCATCCGAGTGCATTAGCAAACACAAGTCCATCTCGCATAGCCAAGGCTTCAATACTAATTATATACTATTTGGTGATGTTGCTTCCGACGCAACTGAAGCTTGCTTCGATCTAAAGCACAACAAATGAAATTAGCTTCCGATATAGCCACATGCTTCCTTATTTTATGTTGCTTCCATATATAATTTCGCTCCAGGTCCCTGTTACCATTCAGGGTGGACGGGGCGAGCGGTCCTTTGGACCCGCTCGTGGACTGAAGCGGACCGGACCGAAATAGCTCGGACCGACAAAAAACCTGGCCAGTCCGGTCCGTGAAAAGGGGACCGAAAATTGATCGGTCCGGTCCTGTCCTGGCTCGGTCCGGCTCGGTCGGACCGAAGGCGACGCTTCTTCCGCCCAGCCGCCGGCGATGCCCTGCTGTGGCGCCGGTGAGATCCGCGATGCCGCGTCCCCTCCGGCACTCCCGCGCCCCTCCTCGATCCAATTTTCCTTTCCTTTCATTCTGTCGGACAGAAAACAGGAAAGAACGAAAGAGGCAGGGTTCGATCCGTTAATCATGGCATTATCCCACAACTGGCTCCACGTCCAATTTTTTTTTGAGGTGAACTGCACGTCCGAATTGATCCACTAATCAAGGCAAGACTCACAGAGTACTCCATAATAGGGGACATCCTGTGCGAGGATGGCGCGCGTTTAGATCAGGCACGGCTGTTACGCGAGGAATAAAGAGAGCGAAAACTGAAAAGCGGCACCCCAGTTGCACGTCCTGTGCGGGCATGCCGTTTAATTAGATCGGGCACCTCCCATGCGTGATTCGTGCATGCCGTTTAGACTGGCACGTCCCGTGCGTGCATGGCGTGAGTGTTGCAGGTTCATGGCAACCACAATGGCTAAAGCTCGCGGTTCATGAATAACAGCCGCGCCTCCCATCGCACACCTTGCTGCCGGAGCTCGCGCATGTGACCCACCTCGCCAGAGCAACCACGCACGTCGCATACCTCGCCGCCGGTGGCCGTTGGTCGGTCCGCTCGGTCCGGCCCGAGCTTCTTCGTCGCCGGTCCGGTCCCCGAAATCAGGACCATGATGGTGCTCGGTCCGGTCCGGCCCGGACCGCCGGCGGCCGGTCCAAACGACGGCTCGGACCGGGACCGGACCGGCCCGGATCGTGTCCACCCTGAGTTACCATCAACTTCCTTTTATTCCATACTTGTTTCCATCATAAGACAAACATGCTTTCAGCACTGCATACCATGCTTCATAATTTGTGCTATATATGAAGCACGTGTGATTGTATTCCGAAGCACAATTTCATGATGGTTGAAACCATGTCATGTAATATTGATGCATTTTATGTGTTGGTGGGCCATTGGAAACATAGTTTGATATTGTTGAAGCTTGAACTACGTAGTACCCATGCATTGCCGTGATTCTGTAAAAGAAGGAAGCAATTCTGTAGATAGTTGGAAACATATTATACATAAGCTGGAAGCATGCCTCGTATTACAACGAAGCACATATGTGGTACTGAAACCAAAGGAAACTCTGAAGCATTGCATCCATGACAACAAAACACGACACCCCCACTCTTAGGTATACAACAAGGTATGTGTCGGTGTCAATGGTAGGAAGCATCCGAGGCAGTGGTGACTCAAACAAGGCAACATGCAAAGGGACGTCTCCATGTTACCATGGAATGAAGGTGTTGATCTCGTTGTGGCGGAAGCGACCGGCAACACAGCAGGACCGGATCGGTGGCAAGAATTGGGAAGACTCCCATGTTCCAGCCTGGCCGAGCGCAGACGGGGGAGTTGTCGATGCTATGGACCGTGACGCCCTGTATGAGATCTGTATGCTGAGATGATCGATCTCACATGTCTGCTCACCATGCAAGGTTTCGAGCATGAAACGTCTCGGCAGATAACAACCACGCGCATCATGGAGAATTAGCCGGCGCTCCTCGTTGACGGACTGCCGCTGCTTGCAGATGTACTTTCCAAGGAGATGCTCCTCATCCCCGTTCCCCATCGGCATCCTCACCGTTGTCGTCTGCAGGAGGCAGGAACGGTGACGAACGTGAAGCTTCGCGATGGCGGTTGGTCACTGGTGGAGATAGGCGGGACGGGCTGGTCACTAGCGAAGAGAGTTGGGGCGACGGGCGACGAGGGGTGTGGCGAGCTCGGTGATGGTGCAATGCTCGAGGCAAGCGAGACGAGGAAGAGGATCGGGTCAGTCAGGGTAGGTGAGATTTAGGAGGGATATAAAAACTGGCGAGAGATTATAGGGGCTTAATTTGGAAACGGAAGAAGGATTTGGAACGCAACCCAGCCGTGCGATTAATACCATATCGACGTTCATGGACCAGTCTGACGAATGCCTCGTATCAGACGTATGGTAGGAAGCGTTTCCTTAGCATAATTCAAGAGGAGATGGAGAACCTAGTGGCCGCCTTGCCGGATGCCTTCTCCGCTGCTTGACACCGTGCCTCTGACGCTGGTGTGTGCACGTGCGGGATCGCCTCGTCGCCTTACGGTTCCGTTCAATGCGTGATGCATCGTATTACTGCAACGATGTGTGCCGTGCGACCGCTGAAACTAATCATGCACACGCATGCGTACAAATCAGATCAAAGATCAGGTGTTACCGGCAAGCTCCCGCGACCTGCTCGATCTAGATCGCTGGCTCAAGCCTACTGATGCACATGGAGCTTATAGACGGAGATTGGGTACAGAGGAGAACGACCGTGGAGGCCGATGTGGGAGGCGCAAGAAGGTGATGCGCCCCGGTGGTACTGCCGTCCAGATCAAGGGCGCATACGGCCTCAGAGAGGAGGAGAGGAAGCCGGGGCTATGTAGATGGATGAGGGTATCAACTCCCGCAGTGAAGGGTGCGTCGGCTCCAGTGGTGAAGGTAGGAATGGCAGGGGGCCGGCGGCTCTATCCCGTGGCAAGGAGGAACGGCGGGGGGAGCGGCTCTCTCCCACGGCGAAGGGAGGAACGACAAGGGGCGGCGAAGGGAGGAACGGCCATGTCCACGCACTTGATGGTGGCAGGGGACGAAATATACGTTTGGTGCCTCCCGCTTTAGGGTTCCTCCCTCCCTCCCCCCGCCGCTGCCGGCCTTCCTAGGCCCCGCCGCTGTTGCCGCCCGCCGGTTGCCCCCGACCCCGCCCCCTCCCCCCTCTCCCTTCCTCGGATCCGCTCCATGCTGCCTCTCCGGGAGGTGGCCAGGGCGGCGCGAGCCCCGCCCCCCTTCGGCCGCCCTCGTCTCTTGTCCCCTCCCTGTCGCCGCCGACGGGCGCCCCCGGCGCTGGCAGGTTGGTGTTGGCGGTGGGGCCTACCTGTCCCCGCGCGCACGGCTCCCTGCCTGGGGCATGGGGCGGCGGCGGCGCTCCTTGGCTTGATGACGGCCCGACGTCTCGGCGGCTCGCGCGGTGGTGGTGCGGCCCCTTGGCAGGGAGACGGCGTGGTGGCGCAGGTTGGCCGGTGGCGCGTCCCCGGCACAGATCGGGATCCGCGGGCCCCATCTGGGTCCTAGCGGGCCGGTCCCTCATGTGGCTTCGTCCTCGTCTGTGTGGTGAGGAGGTGGAGTAGATCGGACGGGGGGCAGCGACGCCGACGGTGTGCTAGCTGCGGCGCGCAGGCGGGAGCTGTCCGGGCCTCTGAGGGCTCGGCCCGGCTGTGGGCCCACGGGCACTTAGGCTCCTGCTTTGGCGTCCGGTCGGCTACCGTCGTGGATGGTGGAGGTGGGGCCCTCCAGTATGCTGACGGTGCTGCTGCCATAGTCCCGGCTCCCCTTCTTTGTTGTGCAGGCCATCTTCGCGGTGTCGTGGTGAGACATCGTGGGAAGCTTCGTGTCCGTGTTTGCGCTGGGTGGTGGTCGGTTTGCTGGCGAGCCTCGGAGTGCCTGAGGTGGAGGATGGGATCGGGAGAAATCCCTGTTGGCTTGGCCGACACCGACGCGGTGGCGCCTGAGGGTACCACCGGACCTTCCTGGAGGGCGTCGGGGCTACCCTTCCTCTCTCCCCACCGCGTATCGGGGGAATCCCTTGGCATCAACATCGTCATTGTCGTGTCCCTTCTTGGAGGTGTTGATTGGTACCGGCGCTTCGGAGTCTCGAAGCTTGGGGGACGATTTCCGGTGGACGCAGCGGTCGTGAGGCTTCGTCGTTTTTGTGATCCGCCGTTATCGGCATTTGTTTCTTTTCGTTTTTCTCTTTCTTTTCTTTTGGGCGTGACTATGCTGCTTCCGCCCCAGCACTTATCATTGATTGTATCAGATGGTTGCTTTGTAATACAAAGTGGGGGAAACCCTTTTTCTTAAGGGAGGAACGGCGAAGGGAGGAATGACATGTGGGTCTCATTCAATTAGATTAGTTTTATTTATTTGGTTAGGTACAATCTATGACATATGGACCACCCCTCTCCCTATTTGACCAGTCAACTTGACTAACCTGAATTAAAACTAAACCAAGAATTTCCAGAAAATGTTTAAAACTTTGAAAAAACATAGTAATTAAATCGTAGCTCGGATTTAAATAATTTATATATAAAAATGATAAGAAAAATAAGACGAATCCAAATATGCCATCGACATACCTGTCACATGCCTCCAGCACTGCAAACATGGAACCTTCCCCATTCGATCGTCCGCCCGATAATTGCCCGGAGCCGGGAAAATATTCCTAGATATTTTCCCGCTCAGTCTGTAACAAGTTAGGTCACCCCTAGCATAGTGTTTTTCCATGTCATACATTGTGATGCATTTGATTGATCTGTTATTTATTGTGTTCCCCCTCCGTTGCTTCTTTTCCGGTAGACCCCGAGACCGTTGTTAATACGGTGAACGACTACTTCACCGTCGAGGGGCTGTATCTGTCTGCAGAGCTTCCAGGCAAGCAAACCCCCTTGATCATTCCGATATCGCCCATTCTCTTCTCTCTTTTGCTTGCATTAGAATTTCTACTGTTTTGTATGATCCTACTCTAATGCATAACCTGATTTTGTAACATGCTTTGTACCTTACCTGCTTATCCTAAACTGCTTAGTATAGGTTGGTTAGTGATGCACCGGTGACCCCTCACCTTGTCCCAGTTGCCTCCGCTTTATGACCGATAACTTGATCAACGAGATCGACATCCAAGGCCCGACACATCGCATCACACCCCCTTAGTTGTATGACACTATAGGGTTACTATCGAGTGTCGAGGGTGATACCTCGTATAGCTCTTCTAATGTTAATTCTGTAGTGTAGCTAATTGGTCGTGGTCATCGAGGGTGATTACTCCTTCACCACTCCCGATAACAACTCTGTCGTGCAACCCCTCAAGTGTGGACCACCGAGGGTGATTCCTACAAGTCCACCTTGACGGTTACATCAAGCGGGAATCCATCGAGGGTGATTCCTCGGTTTTCCCCTTGATGTTTTGGACACACGATTACTTTGAGTTTACCCCAGAACCATGATGCAGTCGGGTCGGCCCCAAGGGGTACCCGTGAGAGAAATGTGAAGTCGGGTTGACCATGAGTGTACATGCGACTTGATGTGTAGTCGCGTTGACCTGGAGGGTACCTGGGAGATAATTACATGGCACGACCGGGCATTACGGGCCCTTGCCGTAAGTCCACGAGACGGGGCAGCAGTGTCACATAATCGTGAGTCTCTGCTCGTTACCGCATGCTACCAAGACACTAATGGGTTGGATATGTGATCCAACTAGGCCTCTGGCCTATTCGCACTGACCACCATGCAGGAACAAATATGGGCACTCTGCGTTGTATCACTACAAGAAAAGCCACTTCCGTGATGATACATGTTTGTCATAGTAGTGAAGGAAATATGCCCTAGAGGCAATAATAAAGTTATTATTTATTTACTCATATCATGATAAATGTTTATTATTCATGCTAGAATTGTATTAACCGGAAACATGATACATGTGTGAATACATAGACAAAACTATAGTCACTAGTATGCCTCTACTTGACTAGCTCATTAATCAAAGATGATTATGTTTCCTAACCATAGACATGTGTTGTCATTTGATTAGTGGGATCACATCATTAGAAGAATGATGTGATTGACATGACCCATTCCGTTAGCCTAGCACTTGATCGTTTAGTATACTGCTATTGCTTTCTTCATGACTTATATATGTTCCTGTAACTATGAGAGTTATGCAACTCCGTTTACGGAAGAACACTTTGGTACTACCAAACGCCACAACGAATCGGGTGATTATAAAGGAGTACTACAGGTGTCTCCGAAGGTACATGTTGAGTTGGCGTATTTCGAGATTAGGTTTTGTCACTCCGATTGTCGGAGAGGTATCTCTGGGCCCTCTCGGTAATGCACATCACTATAAGCCTTGCTAGCAATGTAACCAATGAGTTGGTTACGGGATGATGCATTACGTAACGAGTAAAGAGACTTGCCGGTAACGATATTGAACTAGGTATTGGATACCGAAGATCGAATCTCGGGCAACTAACATAGCGATGACAAAGGGAACAACGTATGTTGTTATGCGGTTTGACCGATAAAGATCTTCCTAGAATATGTAGGAACCAATATGGGCATCCAGGTCCCGCTATTGGTTATTGACCGAGAATGATTCTAGGTCATGTCTACATAGTCCTCGAACCCTTAGGGTCCGCACGCTTAACGTTACGATGACAGTTTTATTATGAGTTTATAAGTTTTGATGTACCGAAGTTTGTTCGGAGTCCCGGATGTGATCACGGACATGACGAGGAGTCTCGAAATGTTCGAGACATAAAGATCGATATATTGGACGACTATATTCGGACACCGGAATTGTTCCGGGTGATTTCGGAGGAAACCGGAGTGCCGGGGGGGGTTACCGGAACCCCCCGGGAGAGTATTGGGCCTTATGGGCCTTAGGGGAAAGGAGCTTCATCGTGGACACCACGTGCATCATCTACTTCCAATGCACCATCACCTCCTTCAGGTGCAACCTCCAACCGTGATACAAGAAAGCAGGCACAACCACCACTATCTGCCGAGAGCACACCTGCCGGGCCTGCACAGAGGGGCGGCCAGCATGGGTCGCGCGCCCCTCCCCTCTCTGGTCCGAATTGGACTAGGAGGCGGCGCCTTCCTTCCCTCTCCCCTTCCTTCCCCCTCCTAGTAGGAGTAGGAAAGGAGGAGTCCTACTCCTACTAGGAGGAGGATTCCTCCTCCCTTGGCACGCCCAAGGGGCCGGCCGGCCTCCCTCCTTGCTCCTTTATATACGGGGGGGGCACCCAAAACACACAAGTTGATCTACGGATCGTTCCTTAGCCGTGCGGTGCCCCTCCACCATATTCCACCTCGGTCATATCGTCGCGGAGTTTAGGCAAAGCCCTGCGCCGGTAGAACATCATCATCGTCACCACGCCGTCGTGCTGACGGAACTCATCTCCGGAGCTCTGCTGGATCGGTGGTCGGAGATCGTCATCGAGCTGAACGTGTGCTGAACTCGGAGGCTCCGTACGTTCGGTGCTTGGATCGGTCGGATCGTGAAGACGTACGACTACATCAACCGCGTTGTACTAACGCTTCCGCTTACGGTCTACGAGGGTACGTGGACGAACACTCTCCCCTCTCGTTGCTATGCCATCACCATGATCTTGCGTGTGCGTAGGAATTTTTTTGAAATTACTACGTTCCCCAACAGTGGCATCCGAGCCTAGGTTTTATGCGTTGATGCTATATGCACGAGTAGAACACAAGTGAGTTGTGGGCGATACAAGTCATACTGCTTACCAAAGATGTCATACTTTGGTCGGGCGGTATTGTGAGATGATGCGGCCGGACCGACATTACGTGTACGCTTACGCGAGACTGGTTTCACTGCTACGAGCACTCGTGCTTAAAGGTGGCTGGCGGGTGTCATCTCTCTCACTTTAGCTGAATCGAGTGTGGCTACGCCCGGTCCTTGCGAAGGTTAAAACAACACCAACTTGATGAACTATCATTGTGGTTTTTGATGCGTAGGTAAGAACGGTTCTTGCTAAGCCCGTAACAGCCACGTAAAATTTGCAACAACAAAGTAGAGGACGCCTAACTTGTTTTTGCGGGGCATGTTGTGATGTGATATGGTCAAGACGTGATGCTATATTTTATTGTATGAGATGATCATGTTTTGTAACCGGTTATCGGCAATGGCAGGAGCCATATGGTTGTCGCTTTATTGTATGAAATGCAACATACTGTAATTGCTTTACTTTATCACTAAGCGGTAGCAATAGTCGAGAAGCAATAGATGGCGAACGACAATGATGCTACGATGGAGATCAAGGTGTCGCTGGTGACGATGGTGATCATGACGGTGCTTCAAAGATGGAGATCACAAGCACAAGATGATGATGGCCATATCATATCACTTATATTGATTGCATGTGATGTTTATCCTTTATGCATCTTATCTTGCATTGATTGACGGTAGCATTTTAAGGTGATCTCTCACTAATTATCAAGAAGTGTTCTCCCGAGTATGCACCGCTATGAAAGTTCTTCGCGGCCGAGACACCACGTGATGATCGGGTGTGATAGGCTCTACGCTCAAATACAACGGTGCAAAACAGTTGCACACGCGGAATACTCAGGTTATACTTGACGCGCCTAGCATACACAGATATGGCCTCGGAACATGGAGACCGAAAGGTCGAACGTGAATCATATAGTAGATATGATCAACATAGCGATGTTCACCATTGAAACTACTCCATCTCACGTGATGATCGGACATGGTTTAGTTGATTTGGATCACGTGATCACTTAGATGACTAGAGAGATGTCTGTCTAAGTGGGAGTTCTTAAGTAATATGATTAATTGAACTTAAATTTATCATGAACTTAGTACCTAATAGTATTTTGCTTGTCTATGTTTGTTTGTAGATAGATGGCTCGTGCTGTTTTTCCATTGAATTTTAATGCGTTCCTTGAGAAAGCAAAGTTGAAAGATGATGGTAGCAATTACACGGACTGGGTCCGTAACGTGAGGATTATCCTCATTGCTGCACGTAAAAGTTACATCTGGAAGCACCGCTGGGTGCCGAACTGCTGCTGATGTAACCGCGGCGTTAGAGAACGTCTCGCGAGCAAAGCCGATGACTACTCGATAGTTCATGTGCCATGCTTTACGGCTTAGAACCGGGTCTTCAACGACGTTTTGAACGTCATGGAGCATATGAGATGTTCCAGAGTTGAAGTTAATATTTCAAGCAAATGCCGGATTGAGAGATATGAAGTCTCCAATAAGTTCTATAGCTGCAAGATGGAGGAGAATAGTTACGTCGGTGAACACATACTCAAAATGTCCGGGTATAATAATCACTTAATTCAAGCGGGAGTTAATCTTCCGATGATAGTGTCATTGATGTAATTCTCCAATCACGCCACCAAGCTACAAGAGCTTCGTGATGAACTATAATATGCAAGGGATGAATAAGACTATTCCCGAGCTCTTCGCAATGCTGAAAGCTGCGGAGGTCGAAATCAAGAAGGAGCATCAAGTGTTGATGGTTAACAAAACCACCAGTTTTAAGAAGAAGGGCAAAGGGAAGAAAAGGGAACTTCAAAAGAACGGCAAGCAAGTTGCTGCTCAAGAGAAGAAACCCAAGTCGGACCTAAGCACAAAAGCGAGTGCTTCTCCGCAAGTCGACCGACACCGAAGCGGAACTGCCCCAAGTATTTGGCGGATAAGAAGGATGGCAAAGTGAACAAAGGTATATGTGATATACATGTTATTGATGTGTACCTTACTAATGCTCGCAGTAGCACCTAGGTATTTGATCTCGGTTCTGCTAATATTTGCAACTCAAGCAGGGACTACGGATTAAGCGAAGATTGGCTAAGGACGAGGTGACGATGCGCGTGGGAAATGGTTCCAAAGTCGATGTGATCGCGGTCGGCACGCTACCTCTACATCTACCATCGGGATTAGTATTAGACCTAAATAATTTTTATTTGGTGCCAGCGTTGAGCATGAACATTATATCTGGATCTTGTTTGATGCGAGACGGTTATTCATTTAAATCAGAGAATAATGGTTGTTCTATTTATATGAGTAGTATCTTTTATGGTCATGCACCCTTGAAGAATGGTCTATTTTTATTGAATCTCGATAGTAGTGATACACATATTCATAGTGTTGAAACCAAAAGATGCAGAGTTGATAACGATAGTGCAACTTATTTGTGGCACTGTCATTTAGGTCATATCGGTGTAAAGCGCATGAAGAAACTCCATACTGATGGGCTTTTGGAATCACTTGATTATGAATCACTTGGTACTTGCAAACCGTGCCTTATGGGCAAGATGACTAAAACGTCGTTCTCCGGAACTATGGAGCGAGCAACTGATTTATTGGAAATCATACATACTGATGTATGTGGTCCAATGAATGTTGAGGCTCGCGGCGGGTATCGTTATTTTCTCACCTTCACAGATGATTTGAGCAGATATGGGTATATCTACTTAATGAAACACAAGTCTGAAAAATTTGAAAAGTTCAAAGAATTTTAGAGTGAAGTGGAAAATCATCGTAACAAGAAAATAAAGTTTCTACGAACTGATCGCGGAGGAGAATATTTGAGTTACGAGTTTGGTTTACACTTGAAACAATGCGGAATAGTTTTGCAACTCACGCCACCCGGAACACCACAACGAAATGGTGTGTCCGAACGTCGTAATCGTACTTTACTTGATATGTGCAATCTATGATGTCTCTTACCGATTTACCGCTATCGTTTTGGGGTTATGCTTTAGAGATGGCCGCATTCACGTTAAATAGGGCACCATCAAAATCCGTTGAGACGACGCCTTATGAACTGTGGTTTGGCAAGAAACCGAAGTTGTCGTTTCTTAATGTTTGGGGCTGCGATGCTTATGTGAAGAAACTTCAACCAGATAAGCTCGAACCCAAATCGGAGAAATGCGTCTTCATAGGAAACCCAAAGGAGACTATTGGGTACACCTTCTATCACAGATCTGAGGGCAAGCTTTTCGTTGCTAAAATCGGATCCTTTCTAGAGAAGGAGTTTCTCTCGAAAGAAGTGAGTGGGAGGAAAGTAGAACTTGATGAGATAATCAGATCTACTCCCTTATTGAAAGTAGTTCATCACAAGAACCGGTTCTGTGACAACTACACCAATCAGTGAGGAAGCTAATGATATTGATCATGAAACTTCGATCAAGTTTCTATGAACCTCGAGGTCTACCAGAGTAAGATCCGCACTGAGAGTGGTACGGTGATCCTATTCTAGAAGTCATGTTACTTGACCATGATGAACCTACGAACTATGAGGAAGCGATGATGAGCCCAGATTCGCAAAATGGCTAGAGGCCATGAAATCTGAGATGGGATCCATGTATGAAAACAAAGTATGGACTTTGGTTGACTTGCCGATGATCGGCAACCCATTGAGAATAAATGGATCTTTAAGAAGAAGACCGACGCCGATGGTAATGTAATCGTCTATAAAGCTCGACTTGTTGCGAAAGGTTTTCGACAAGTTCAAGGGTTGACCATGATGAGACTTTCTCACCAGAAGCGATGCTTAAGTCTCGTCCGAATCATGTTAGCTATTGCTGCATTTCATGATTATGAAATTTGGCAAATGGATGTCAAAACTGCATTCTTGAATGGATTTCTAGAAGAAGAGTTGTATATGATACAGCCGTAAGGTTTTGTTGATCCAAAAGGTGCTAACAAAGTGTGCAAGCTCCAGCGATCCATTTATGGACTGGTGCAAGCATCTCGGAGTTGGAATAAATGTTTTGATAGTGTGATCAAAGCATATGGTTTTATCTGAGACTTTTGGAGAAGCCTCAGATTTACAAGAAAGTGAGTGGGAGCTCAGAGCATTTCTGATTTTATATGTAGATGACATATTATTAATTGGAAATGATATAGAATTTCTGGATAGCATAAAGGGATAATTGAATAAAAGTTTTTCAATGAAAGACCTCGGTGAAGCTGCTTGCATATTGGGCATCAAGATCTATAGAGATAGATCAAGACGCTTAATAGGACTTTCACAAAGCACATACCTTGACAAAATTTTGAAAAAGTTCAAAATGGATCAGGCAAAGAAAGGTTTCTTGCCTGTGTTACAAGGTGTGAAGTTGAGTCAAACTCAATGCCTGACCACAGCAGAAGATAGAGAGAAAATGGAAGATGTTCCCTATGCTTCAGCCATAGGCTCTATCATGTATGCAATGCTGTGTACCAGACCTGACGATGCTTAGCAATAAGCTTGGTAGGAAGGTACTAGAGTAATCCAGAGTGGATCATCTGGATAGCGGTCAAGAACATCCTGAAATACCGAAAAGGACTAAGGATATGTTTATCGATATGGAGGTGACAAAGAGCTAGTCGTAAATGGTTACGCCGATGTAAGCTTTGACACCGATCCGCACGATTCTAAATCGCAAACCGGATACGTGTTTATATTAAACGGTGGAGCTGTAAGTTGGTGCAGTTCTAAACAAAGCGCCGTGGCGGGATCTACATGTGAAGCGGAGTACATAGCTGCTTCAAGCAAAGCAAATGAAGGAGTCGGATGAAGGAGTTCATTTCCGATCTAGGTGTCATACCTAGTGCATCGGGACCAATGAAAATCTTCTGTTGACAATATGGTGCAATTGCCTTGGCAAAGGAATCCAGATTTCACAAGAGGACCAAGCACATCAAGAGACGCTTCAATTCCATTCAGGACCAAGTCCAAGTGGGAGACATAGAGATTTGCAAGATACATACGGATTTGAATGTTGCAGACCCGTTGACTAGCCTCTCTCACGAGCAAAACTTGATCAGCACCAAGACTCCATGGGTGTTAGAATCATTACTATGTAATCTAGATTATTGACTCTAGTGCAAGTGGGAGACTGAAGGAAATATGCCCTAGAGGCAATAATAAAGTTATTATTTATTTCCTCATATCATGATAAATGTTTATTATTCATGCTAGAGTTGTATTAACCGGAAACATGATACATGTGTGAATACATAGACAAAACTATAGTCACTAGTATGCCTCTACTTGACTAGCTCATTAATCAAAGATGATTATGTTTCCTAACCATAGACATGTGTTGTCATTTGATTAGTGGGATCACATCATTAGAAGAATGATGTGATTGACATGACCCATTCCGTTAGCCTAGCACTTGATCGTTTAGTATACTGCTATTGCTTTCTTCATGACTTATATATGTTCCTGTAACTATGAGAGTTATGCAACTCCCATTTACCGGAAGAACACTTTGGGTACTACCAAACGTCACAACGTAACTGGGTGATTATAAAGGAGTACTACAGGTGTCTCCGAAGGTACATGTTGAGTTGGCGTATTTCGAGATTAGGTTTTGTCACTCCGATTGTCGGAGAGGTATCTCTGGGCCCTCTCAGTAATGCACATCACTATAAGCCTTGCAAGCAATGTAACCAATGAGTTGGTTACGGGATGATGCATTACGTAACGAGTAAAGAGACTTGCCGGTAACGAGATTGAACTAGGTATTTGATACCGACGATCGAATCTCGGGCAAGTAACATACCGATGACAAAGGGAACAACGTATGTTGTTATGCGGTTTGAGCGATAAAGGTCTTCATAGAATATGTAGGAACCAATATGGGCATCCAGGTCCCACTATTGGTTATTGACCGAGAATGGTTCTAGGTCATGTCTACATAGTTCTCGAACCCGTAGGGTCCGCACGCTTAACGTTACGATGACAGTTTTATTATGAGTTTATAAGTTTTGATGTACCGAGGTTTGTTCGGAGTCCCGGATGTGATCACGGACATGACGAGGAGTCTCGAAATGGTCGAGACATAAGATCGATATATTGGACGACTATATTCGGACACCGGATTTGTTCCGGGTGATTTCGGAGAAAACCGGAGTTCCGGGGGGTTACCGGAACCCCCCGGGAGAGTATTGGGCCTTATGGGCCTTGGGGGAAAGGAGAGAGGGCAGCAAGATGGGCATGGGCCCTCCCCTCTGGTCCGAATTGGACTAGAGGGGGGCGGCGCCCCTTCCTTCCCCCTCTCCCCCTTCCTTCCCCTCCTAGTAGGAGTAGGAAAGGAGGAGTCCTACTCCTACTAGGAGGAGGATTCCTCCTCCTTGGTGCGCCCAAGGGGCGGCCGGCCTCCCCCCTTGCTCCTTTATATATGGGGGCGGGGGCACCCCACGCACACACAAGTTGATCTACGGATCGCTTCCTTAGTCGTGTGCGGTGCCCCTCCACCATATGCCACCTCGGTCATATAGTCGCGGAGTTTAGGCAAAGCCTGCGCGCCAAGAGAACATCATCATCGCCACCGCCGCCGTCAGGTCTTGTGGAACTCATCTCCGAGCTCGCTGGATCGGAGGTCGGAGATCGCCATCGTCTTGAACGTGTGCTGAACTCGGAGGCTCCGACGCTCGGTGCTTGGATCGGTCGGATCGTGAAGACGACGACTACATCAACCGCGTTGTGCTAACGCTTCCGCTTACGGTCTACGAGGGTACGTGGATGAACACTCTCCCCTCTCGTTGCTATGCCATCACCATGATCTTGCGTGTGCGTAGGATTTTTTTTGAAATTACTACGTTCCCCAACAATTAGGTCACGTTTTCTGTCATGCATGTACATCCATGACGATTTTATGACAGAATCAAGATAACCATACATGTGCTGTCGTAGAAGTGTTCCATGACAATACTCAAATTATCATCATGGAAGTGTTCACTTCCATAATGATAAATGATGCGTCATGGAAGTGCTTTCTTCAAGGGTAACCGACACATGGCATCCATCATAACAGGTCGCTGTTAAGCTATCGGGTCCGGTTTTGGATTCGATAACCCGTTAATAGCATTAACCAATGGCGATTTTCCATGTGTAAAATTCTTATTCGCCAGAGGAAACACGTGTCGGCTCCGCGAGGGGCCTGATGTCATCACTCCAATGGAGGAGACGTGCCTATGACATGTGGACACATGGTAGGGCCCAACAGAGGGCCATATAGGTTAAAAAGGCCGACCCAGTCAAAGGCCTGTTTGATTGACTCAGGTACTCATGGGCTGGCCCACTAACAGCCTGCTTAAACATGACCCATTTATGTCCCACCGCCAGATCTGGCCCATTAATTGTTCGTAGAATCTTTGGGCCTAATTACGACCCAATGAGATTTTGGCCTGTTAGTGGCCCGATGTAGACATGGGCCCATTTCAGCCTGGTGTGACTTTCAGCCTGGTAACGGCCCATGCTGCATGGGCCATATATGGTCCAACACAACATCCGGCCCACTAACGGCCCGTAATCAAGGTGGCAACAGTTTAGCCCAACGTGACATTGGGCCTGTTAAAGGCAAGTAGTATAATTCAGCCTATGATGCCACTACTAAGCTTTCGGCCTCTTAAAGGCCCATGATATCAGTGGGCCAACTAAGGCCCGAGATATGTTTCGCACTGGTAACACCCATCACATAACTAGGCCAATAATGGCCTGGTTTACATTTGAGCCTGCTAAAGACCCATGGGAAACTATTGAAAATTGGGGCCCAACATGCATGATAGCCTACTAAAGGCCCATGGTATCTTCTGGGCCGTAACAGGCCAGGAGAATATTCAGCCTATTAAAGGCCCAAAGCTACATGGGCCCAACTAAGTGTTGGGTGCACAAGAGGCCCAACTAAATGTTGGGCCCAATGAAGGCCCATGTAACTTGTGGGCCGGGCACATAGTGTCCACGAAGGGCCCAAATGGCCAGTCAGCATAGGCCCAATAAAGTTGCAGGCCGGCCCAATTGTGTCCCGCGGAAATGCAGTCCCGTTAGAGGCGAATGTTTCGGCCCGGTCACCTACATCAAATTTTCGCCGTTTTTTCAGATAGCGAATGGTGGCATACGGTAACTAGTAGGAATTTAGAACAAACCTACTCTATACAATAAAGAAATTACGGCATAATAACTTAGAATTGATGAAAATATGCCCTAGAGGCAATAATAAAGTTGTTATTATTATATTTCCTTATTCATGATCAAGGTTTACTATTCATGCTAGAATTGTATTGATCGGAAACTTAAATACATGTGTGGATACGTAAACAAATACTATGTCCATAGTGAGCCTCTACTAGACTAGCTCGTTGATCAAAGATGGTTATGGTTTCCTAACCATGGACATGTGTTGTCACTTGATAAGGAGAACACATCATTAGAAGAATGATGTGATAGACAAGACGCATCCGTTAGCTTAGCATATGATTGTTCGGTTTATTGCTACTGCTCTCTTAATGTCAAATACATATTCCTTCGACCATGAGATCATGCAACTCTCGGATACCGAAGGAATACCTTCTGTGCTATCAAACGTCACAACGTAACTAGGTCATCATGAAAGTGCAACTAATCCCCGGGTGGTTTTGGTAATTAACAACAACATATATATCATTGAACTAATAGTTACTTGAGAATCATTTCAGAGAGTTCAAGGATATGGGTATGGCAAGGATCAAGAAGTGGACCCTCAAAATGCTAAGGCAAGCATTGGCAAAAGCTCAAGACTCCATTTTTGGTTTAGTGATCCAAGATCACATTGAGTCCATAGGAAAAGCCAATACTATTAAAAGGGATGAGGTTATGATGATGATCCGTTGCTCAAGTGCTTAGTGATACATCTCCTACACTATCAGCAACATTCACCGCCATATACACTCATAAGTAGTCTCGGTCCCACCGAAATTCCAAACTCACCACACCGAGATGAACCACCTCACCATCAGCCAAACCCTAGCAAACTCGGATTTTCCGATTCGAACTCGGTCTCACCGAAACATGAGTTGCCAAGCTTCAGAATCTTCGTCATCAAATCGGTGTCACCGAGATGATGAAGTCGGTCCCACGAAATTGGCATGCTCTTATCATTGCACTAATCGACTCACCGAGATTGTATTTTCGGTCCCATCGAAAATCCCAACGCTCACATTATTTGAACTATCGGTCTCACCGAAGTTGTCAACTTCGGTCCCACCGAGATTGCTCAAATGTGTGTAACGGTTGGATTTTGTGTGGAGGCTATTTATACCCCTCCACCCCTCTTCATTCGTGGAGAGAGCCATCGAAAGAACTACCACTCCTACCTTACATTTCGAGAAGAGAACTACCTACCCTTGTGTTGAGATCAAGTTGCTCCACTCCCACCATATGAAGCTTGATCTCTAGCCTTCCCAAGTTGCTTTCCACTCAATCCTTTCTTCCACCACAGCCAAATCAGTGAGGAGAGTTGAGTGTTGGGGAGATTATCATTTGAAGCACAAGAGCAAGGAGTTCATCATCATCTACAACATCTATTACCTTTTGGAGGGTGGTGCCTCCTAGATTGGTTAGGTGTCGCTTGGGAGGCTCCGTCATCGAGATGTGGAGTTGAACCAAGAAGTTTGTAAGGGCAAGGAGATTGCCTACTTCGTGAAGATCTACCCCGAGTAAGGCTAGCCCTCCGTGGGCGTAGGCCATGATGGAATAGACAAGGTTGCTTCTTCGTGGACCCTTCGTGGGTGGAGCCCTCCGTGGACTCTCGCAGCCGTTACCCTCCGTGGGTTGAAGTCTCCATCAACGTGGAAGTACGATAGCACCACCTATTGGAACCACGATAAAAATCACCGCGTCTCCAAAATTGCGTTTGCTCTTCTCCACCTCTCTTCTCCACCGTGCAATTTACTTTCCGCTGCCTATACTCTAGAATTGCATGTGTAGGGTGATGCTTGACATGATCATAATTGTGAATCTGCCAAAAACTGTTCTTTGTCAAAAGGCAGAATTTTTATATTGTCAAGTAGTCTAATCACCCCCCCCTCTAGACATACTTTCGATCCTACAAGTGGTATCAGAGCTTTGGTCTCCATTGTATTGGTTTCCATTGCATTGGACTCCATAAGCTTGGTTTCACAACCTAGGAGAGTATGGCGTCTAGTGAGGGTAATTTTCGTAGAGGTCCTTACTTTGATGGTACAAATTTTGCTAGTTGGAAGCATAAAATGAAAATGCATATTCTTGGTCATAACCCAGCCGCATGGGGCATTATTTGTGTTGGTATGCAAGGTGAATTCTTCGAGGAAGGAAAAGTTCCGGATCGCGAACCTACAACGGAAGAATTGCGGATGTTGCAAAACAATGCTCAAGCTTGTGACCTTCTCTTCAATGCCTTGTGTCCCGAGGAGTTCAACAAAATCAGCCGTCTTGAGAATGCAAAAGAGATTTGGGATACTTTGGTTGAAATGCACGAAGGTACCGAGTCCGTGAAGGAATCAAAGCTAGATATTCTTCAAGGTCAACTTGACAAGTTCAAGATGAAGGATGGTGAAGGAGTCGCTGAAATGTACTCTAGGCTTGCTCTCATCACAAATGAGATTGCCGGCTTAGGAAGCGAAGAAATGACCGACCGATTCATCATCAAGAAGATTCTCAGAGCTTTGGATGGAAAGTATGACACCGTGTGCACTTTGATCCAAATGATGCCAAACTACAAGAATCTCAAGCCAACCAAGTCATTGGAAGAATTGTTGCTCATGAGATGACACTTAAGGATAAGGAAGAGCTTCACAACAAGTCAAGTGGTGCTTACAAAGCTACAAGTGATGCTCCCACAACCTCAAGTGACAAGTTAGTTTCCAATGAAGAGATAAGCCTAATGGTCAAGAACTTCAACAAATTCTACAAGAATAGAGGCAAAGAGAGAAGCTCAAAGTCTAGATCATATGATGAAAAGAGATCTTCTAGTCGTGATCGAATGCTACAATTGTGGAAGACCGGACACTACTCAAATGAGTGTACGGCTCCCCACAAGAGAAAAGAAGAATCTCCAAGAAGGAGAAGCTCAAGAGATGAGTCACCTCGAAAGAGAGAAGGAGTAGAGATGATCATTATGAACGAAGACCCTCTCGGAGAAGCAAGGATTAGGAGAGGAAAGACAAGTCATCAAGGAGCTACACAAGAAGAAAACATCAAGCTCATGTAGGTGAATGGGTCTCCGCCCGACGCCGACAATCAATCCGAAGGAAGCTATCACTCCAACTCCGACTACACCAAGATGAAGGTGTTGCGGTCTTGCTCTCGATCCTCCAACTCCAACTCCTACGACTTATTTGATTCACCAAATGAGGGAATTGGAAGATGCTTCATGGCTAAAGGCCCCAAGGTATCACACCCTGAATTCATTGACTTCAATAGTGATGAGGATGACTTGCTTGGTGAAGATGAGCTCTTGCTTGATAAATCCAATGAGCCTAGTAACGATGAACATGCTAGTAGTCTTTATAGTCGAGAAGAGTCGAATGACAATGCTATGAACGAGATTGAGCATCTAACTAAAGAACTAAACACTCTTAAGTTAGCTCATGAAACAACTCAAGAAGATCATAGAAAGCTCCTAAGATCTCATGAGAAGCTACGCTTCGAGAAGCTCACTCTAGAGCAAGAACATGAGTTTCTAAAAGCAATCAATGACGATCTTCGAAAGAAGAGTTCTTCATATCTTGCCAAACGACTTCTCTTGTCTAATTTCTTGCCACCCATTAAGACTAAGCATGACAAGCATAAGAAAAATTCTTCCTCTAGTAGTAGCAATAACCATGCTAAATCCAATGTTGTTGCTTCTAGTAGTTCTCTTGATTCCACTAACAATGTTTCAAGCCAAGTTACACTTGAGCAAGAAAATAGTCTATTGAAAGGGATCATAGAGAAAGGTGTCTACAAGAGCCTTGCCGAAGCAAGAACTTTGAGGAAATTATTCGCAAGCAAGGAAGGCACGGAAGAATCAAGGAATTGGTTTTGAGCGAAAGTTCAACGCCGAAGGTGTTGAATGGGAAGAAGGTCAATATCCTACTCCACAGTTTGTTCCTCAAAAGGAGAAGTATGATCCTACTTCTTCCAAGGTGGAACAAGCTCAAGATGACCTTTCACCACAAGACCACAAGCTAAAAGGCAAGGACAAGCTTCAAGAGGAGATTGATGCATTTGTTGAAGCACCTCAAGCCATGGTCAAGTGGGTTCCCAAGGAAACGTCAAGTTCTACTTCGTCAAGCTCAACTACAACCCCAAGGATTCCCATCAAGATGATGTGGATCCCGAAGAAGAAGAACTAGAAAGTTCTTGAGGGTGACTCCGCCAACATACTTCACTCACATTCATTTTGGCATAAACTTGTGCAATCAACTTCCACATCGTGCACTAGTTCATGGAGTGACAAACCCTCTTGTTGGTAAGTCAAGGGACAAGGTAATCATTGCTTTCATGGACATCATCTATTGTGAACTTCAATCTATGTCCATGGATATCCTTGTTTGTTCCTTGTGGGACTAACCCATGTAGGTATTGAAAGTGCCCGAATCCAAAGGATAGCTCCCAACTCTTGATGATCTTCATCAACATTGAGCATCCACATCTTCAACATCTACATGAAGTCTTCTACGACAACCCAAGGTTAGTTTGACCCTTTAAAAGGGTTCTCACATCTAGGGGAGCTTTGCTCTAAAAATTGAGCTAAAGCATCTTCAAATGATGTGAACACATCAATGCTTTATGTAAAAGTGGTAACCCCACTTGTGCTTAAACGATGAGTATGACCTATGATCAAATGTTCTCATTTGGCTCCTAAGTCAATATACTCATATAAAGATGACCTAGTCATCGACAAATTGTGTGTTAGTTGCTAGAGTTTTGTTGTGCATGTTTGACACATATTTCATTTGTTATCTTATTGTGTGAGCATGTTGGATGCATGATTTTATCCATTCGAGGACATCCATTTGTTGTTTTGGTCGTTTTGAGTTTTCGACCAAATGGATGGACAAGAATGCCTAAGTACCTCCCTAGCTATCTATGCTTTCTTGTCTCAAATTCTATTCATGCTTACATCACAAATTTTGAACAAGTCATTTTCGGACCCTCCGGTGAGGAGCACTTGAGCCACCGATCCGTCAAGGGCTAACTTCCAAAACCTTCTAATTGATTTGGTCGGACCAACTCACTCAAACTCGGTCGAACCGAAAGCATTTAGACTAATCTAGGTTTTCACCTTGGTGAAACCGAGTTGTGATTTTCGGCGTGATCAAGTGCATAACGCTTAGCAGTTATCCATCTCGGTGCCACCGAAGTTTTACAACTCGGTCCCACCGACAGCGAAGGGGTATATATATTCCAAGGGCGCGCTGATTTCTCCTTCAAACGCTTTCGCCCCACACCCCTTTGCCGCCGCCTTGGTCTCCGGATCGTCGCCGTTGCCGTCAGGCGCCTCGCCGCAGTCTCCGTCGCCGTCAACGGACATCTCCTCCGCGCCGTTGCCGCCGAGAAAAACTCCACCAAGTTAGGGTGAGTTTTGATCCCACTCGTGCTCCCATCTCCGATTCAATGCACGCTTGATTGCCTAGTATCTTGCCACGATTGAAATCCTCCTGTACACAGATTAGTTTGTTTGAACTAGATTCGAGTAAAAGTTTTAGGTTAGGTTTCCGCAGAACACATCTCGGTGAGACCGATTTTATAGTTTCGGTATGACCGATTTGGCCTATGGCCATCAGATCGCACCCTTCGGTCCAACCGAAGTTGTGCAAAATCGGTGTGACCGAAATGAAGAATCTGTGAAACCCTAGTGTTTTCGGCAGATCGAAACCCACTTCGTCAAACCGAAAGTGGTGTGACAAACTCTGTTTAACACTTCGGATTCACGAACCTTAAACTCGGTCGACCAAATGTCTTCTCGTGAAAACTTAATACTAGAATTTGAACTCATTTTGTTTGCAAAACTTTTGCATTTGTGATGACTCTTCTTCTCCGCCTACACCTTATCTATTCACAAAGTTGTCACCATGTCGATGCCAGTGACAATGTAACAGGTCGAGACACCCATTGCAGACATTCCAGAGGCAGCACTAGTCCCGATCCTAGTAGCTCATGTGATGATGGTGAGAGGAGTACACCAAGTGGCTTGCCTCCTGCAGCCACCGAGCTAGAAAGAAGAGGAATTCAGATGATGAAGACTCAGATTTTGTTGTTGAGGAAGAGGTGACCTCAAAGCCTAAAGGAAGGTTGTTGCCAAAGAGCAACAAAGTCAACAAACTAAGAAGGGCACCAAAGAAAGTCAAGCAATCAACTGTTGCTAAGAAGCTGAATTTGGGAGAGGCAGCTGCAAGCAAAGTGAAGAAAACCTCCAAGAGAAAGAGGATAGTGCATGATGATGCAGAAGAGAGGATGAGGATGAGGAAGCACCCAGCCTCCTTCTCGTAAGCCAAAGTTCATGGGTGATGCCATTAAGGCCGGAGCCACATCAAAGCCCAAGAAATCTGCTCCAGATTAAGGCAGCTCCAAAGAAAGCCTCGCCGCCAAGCCCAAGAAGACCGTCGAAACATTCCAAGCGTCGAAAAGAACAAGGATGATTTGCCACCACTGAGTCGATGATGAAGGACCAGTTTTGCGAAACTTCGCCCAAAACTGCCACTACATAATGATGCTCATCCTCAAGCCGAGGATATGAAGGCAAGGAAAGATAGAGGTCTCGGGCTATGGAGACAAACTGACCCATATGCCGTGAGGAGAAGAACTGCCAGAGATCCCAGATTTCACACCGAGAGCAGCAGGACTTCTATGAGACCGTCTTGATGGACAAGAAGCCCATAGTCGCAGACACCGATATGTCGATTGGAAGTACATTGACAATGAAGAGCACAGAGATTTCTTTCCACATGTGCATGAAAGTTTCACCGCATGTGGTGTTGCAGACTTTGTAGGTCGAAATTGACCAGCTTGGAACGATGAGATGATAATGCAATTCTATGCCACACTCACTTCTACCCCGATGGAAAGATTATGTGGATGGTCAAGGTCAAAGATTTTCTTCTTCGTTGAAGAATGGGCAGAAATTTGAATGCTCCAAAGGCAACGAGAAGATGATATTGATGTATATGGGATTCCAAAGAAGAATCATGAATCCATGAAAACATGTACAAAGAGGTTCCAAGAAGGATTTGGGAATCTGGAAGCTCGGCTCGATCTACTATCTCCGTGCAGGCTTACCTACCACTAATACCATTTTGAGGCATACCTTGATGCCCAAATCGAGATCATCGCATGATCGAGGATACTCTATCAACATGCTGCACATACTTGATGAGAGAGCACCTTTCAAGGTGATGGACTTGATGGTAGAAACCATTAAGAGGACTGCGGTGACCGAAAAGGTCATGTGGATTTGCCCCGCAGATTCAGATGCTTATCAATGCCAAATTTGGCACGGGCACATTCTTGTTGGATAGAGAACATTTACCTTTGTAGCCGAGCATGAAGACAATGTTGTTGTGATGGATGAGGAGGATCCGACATCTGTTGAAGGTCAAGCCAAGATCAAGCTGCTAAGAAAGCCAAAGTCGACAAGGAAGCAAAGAAGCAGAAGCAGCTAAACCAAAGAGTTTCGAGAGCAAATTCTTGAAGCTACTCAAAGGATTGAACAACGCCGCCAGCATTGTACAGCCTCGGAGAGCTTAGAGAGGATTGTTGAAGACAAGATCCACGCCTGGACGTGAAGTCGATCAAGTACAAGTGACCGCCAACAAGCTCGAGGCGACATTGAGGAAGCAAAGCAGAGAAGGAAGAGCTTATGCGTGAGTTGCAGGATGACTTAGTCCAGATTCTCATCGACAGATCGCTCCGTTCCCAGGACCCGATCACTGCTATTCTAGTGATCGACACGGTGACTACAGCTTCAAAGACCTCCCACAGTTCAAAGAAGCTACTCCAACTCCAGCTCCAAAGGACCACTCCTCCAAAGACAGACATCACCAAGTCTTCGCCGATGGTGTCATATCCACTCCGACATCAACCTGCACGGAGCCGCCAGCAGAGTCCACAAGTGACGCTTAGCTCTATGCTTTTTCGAACTTTTGGTAACTTGTTGCCAAAGGGGAGAAATTGTATAGATCATAGGACTTCGAGAGAGAGAGTGCTGTTTTTTTGCGCTTTTGCTCTTTCGTTCTTTTGCGGTTTCTTTGAGATACTTTTGGTTTTCGAGACATTCAAGGTGTTTGATACTCCGCTTGATTCTACCTTAATGAGTGCTTGGTCGCACTATGCTTTAATGTGTGCTTAATGCTTATCATATGCCATTCATATCTTGTATGACCATTTACTCATGTCTTGGTGATTGGGTGCATGCTGTTCATTCTTATCATTTTGTGCGCTCCACCAAGATGTATGTGACATGGAAGAGTGACCCATGATCCTAATCGATTGTGCATTTGCATTCAAACGCAAATCTTAAATAATGCACAAATTTAGGGGGAGCTCTTGCTTATCACATACTTCTCAAAGCGATGATATTATTCATTGATTATATCCTTTGTCGAAGCTTTGATCTATATGTTGTCATCAATTACCAAAAAGGGGGAGATTGAAAGTGCAACTAATCCCCGGGTGGTTTTGGTAATTAACAACAACATATATATCATTGAACTAATAGTTACTTGAGAATCATTTCAGAGAGTTCAGTGATATGGGTATGGCAAGGATCAAGAAGTGGACCCTCAAAATGCTAAGGCAAGCATTGGCAAAAGCTCAAGACTCCATTTTTGGTTTAGTGATCCAAGATCACATTGAGTCCATAGGAAAAGCCAATACTATTAAAAGGGATGAGGTTATGATGATGATCCGTTGCTCAAGTGCTTAGTGATACATCTCCTAAACTATCGCAACTTTCACCGCCATATACACTCATAAGTAGTCTCGGTCCCACCGAAATTCCAAACTCACCACTCCGAGATGAACCACCTCAGCCATCAGCCAAACCCTAGCAAACTCGGATTTTCCGATTTCAACTCGGTCTCACCAAACATGAGTTGCCAAGCTTCAGAATCTTCTGTCATCAAATCGGTGTCACCGAGATGATGAAGTCGGTCCCACCGAAATTGGCATGCTCTTGTCATTGCACTAATCGGACTCACCGAGATTGTATTTTCGGTCCCACGAAAATCCCAACGCTCACATTATTTGAACTATCGGTCTCACCGAGTTGTCAACTTCGGTCCCACCGAGATTGCTCAAATGTGTGTAACGGTTGGATTTGTGTGGAGGCTATTTATACCCCTCCACCCCTCTTCATTCGTGGAGAGAGCCATCGAAAGAACTACCACTCCTACCTTACATTTTCGAGAAGAGAACTACCTACCCTTGTGTTGAGATCAAGTTGCTCCACTCCCACCATATGAAGCTTGATCTCTAGCCTTCCCAAGTTGCTTTCCACTCAATCCTTTCTTCCACCACAGCCAAATCAGTGAGGAGAGTTGAGTGTTGGGGAGATTATCATTTGAAGCACAAGAGCAAGGAGTTCATCATCATCTACAACATCTATTACCTTTTGGAGGGTGGTGCCTCCTAGATTGGTTAGGTGTCGCTTGGGAGCCTCCGTCATCGAGATGTGGAGTTGAACCAAGAAGTTTGTAAGGGCAAGGAGATCGCCTACTTCGTGAAGATCTACCCCGAGTAAGGCTAGCCTCCGTGGGCGTGAGGCCATGATGGAATAGACAAGGTTGCTTCTTCGTGGACCCTTCGTGGGTGGAGCCTCCGTGGACTCTCGCAGCTGCTACCCTCCGTGGGTTGAAGTCTCCATCAACGTGGAAGTACGATAGCACCACCTATCGGAACCACGAGAAAAATCACAGCGTCTCCAAAATTGCGTTTGCTCTTCTCCACCTCTCTTTACTACATGTTCAATTTATTTTCCGCTGCCTATACTCTAGAATTGCATGTGTAGGGTGATGCTTGACATGATCATAATTGTGAATCTGCCAAAAACTGTTCTTTGTCAAAAGGTAGAATTTTTATATTGTCAAGTAGTCTAATCACCCCCCTCTAGACATACTTTCGATCCTACACATCATAAATATGCTCTACATGTATCTCTGAAGGTGTCCGTTGAGTTGGCATGGATCGAGATTGGGATTTATCACTCCATGTTTCGGAGAGGTATCTTTGGGCCCTCTCGGTAATACAACATCACAAGAAGCTTGCAAGGAAAGTGACTAAGGATTTAATTACGAGATGATGTATTACAGAACGAGCAAAGAGACTTGCTGGTAATGAGCTTGAACTAGGTATAGAGATACCGACGACCGAATCTTGAGCAAGTAACATACCGACAGACAAAGGGAATTGCGTATGTTGTCATAAGGTTCAACCGATAAAGATCTTCATAGAATATGTAGGAACCAATATGGGTGTCTCGGTCATGTCTACATCATTCTCGAACCCATAGGGTCCACACGCTTAACGTTCCTTGACGATATAGTATTATATGAATTACGTGAGTTGATGACCTAATGCTGTTTGGAGTCCCAAATGAGATCACGGATATGACGAGGAGCTCCGGAATGGTCCGGAGGTAAAGATTGATATATAGCACGACGCTATTTGGTCACCGGAAAGGTTTTGGGATGTACCGAGTATTCTTCTGGTCCCCGGAAGGGGTCCGGAAGACCTACGGGGAGTATATGGGCGTAATGGGCCAAGGGGAGGCACACACAAGCCCACAAGGGGATGGCGTGCCCTCTCCGTGGCCGCTGGCCCTATGGAAGGAAAGGGGGGAGGGCTAGCCCCTCCTACCTTCCCCTCCACATGGGTGAAAGGAAAGGGGGGCGCCACCACTCCTGCCTTCCTCCCGCACGCCTAAGAAGGCAAAGGGGCTGGGCAGGGGCCAAGGGTGGCCACCAACCCCTTGGGGGAACCCTAAGACGCCTCCCCTCCTCCCCCACCTATATATGTGTGTGTGGAGGGAGAGGGGAAACACACACCACGATTCCCTAGCCGTGTGCGGCGCCCCTCTCCCTCTAGTTCATCCTCGGTCATATTTTCGTAGTGCTTGGCTAAACCATGCGGAGATAGTTGCATCACCACCATCACGATGCCATCGTGCAGCCAGAACTCATCTACTACTTCACCCGTCTTCCTGGATCAAGAAAGTGAGGACACTATCGAGCTGAACGTGTGCTGAAAGCGGAGGTGTCGCACATTCAGTACTTGATCAGGCGGACCATGAAGGTGTATGACTACATCAACCGTGTTAATAAATGCTTCCACTTAACGGTTTACAAGGGTATGTATATACACTCTCCCCTTTCGTAGCTATGCATCTCCATGGAGAGATCTTGCGCGTGCGTAGATTTTTTTTGTTTTCCATGCAACGTTCCCCAATAGTGGCATCATAAGCCTGGTCTATGCGTAGATGATATGCACGAGTAACACAAAGAAATTGTGGGCGGTGCTGGTCATACTGCTTATCACCAACGTCTTATTTTGATTCGTCGGTATTGTGGGGTGAAGCGGACATGACCAACCTTACATGTCCACGCACATGTTACCGGTTCCACCGACTGACATGCAACCTGTTTTGCATAAAGGTGGCTAACGGGTGTCTGTTTCTCCTACTTTAGTTGAATTGAATTTGACTACGGTTGGTCCTTGTAGAAGGTTAAAACGGCAAACATGATAATCATAGCTGTGGTTTTGCGTAGTTAAGAACGGCTCTTGCTAGTTGCTGTCGGCGTTCTGGGAACGGGGGTCCCCAGACTTGCCTACCTGCGGCCTGCGGCGTGGCTCAAGTGGTGGCCCAGTGCAGCCCAGCTTCATCAGCTCAAGCTCAAGACCCTCGCGAGGGGCCAAGCCTCACGGGGCGGACGACAGGAAGCTTCCTCAGGAGCAGCCTCATCAGGCAGGCTCGCGAGGAGGCGGAGAGATCAAGGCAGGGCACCTCGCGAGGATCCCGTGACGCAAGCCATGCCGATCGAGCACAAGCCAAGGCATCAGGCAAAGGTTACCGTTTCGGTGCAACAAGACCAAGACCAGCAGAACGGCAGGATGGAGATCATCGTGGAGCCCAGGACGGCGTCATCATCAGAGCCTTTGGCAGTCGAAGACCAACTTTAGTCAAGATAAGTGTACTAGATGTTCCCCTTCAAAATGGCCAATTGTTGGCGCCCTTCCCGCTCATTATTTGGGAAGAGGCCCAGGGCCTCCCTCTATAAATAGAGCTAGCCACCACAGGGCAAAGGGGGATCAATCGAGAGAGAGAGAGAGAGAGAGAGAGAGAGAGAGAGAGAGAGAGAGAGAGAGAGAGAGAGAGAGAAGCGGTTGAAGTCACCCAAGCAGTTCATCGCACCAGCTCAAGAACAGCCCCTCGCGAGGCTGTTCTCCCTTTGTATTGTTCATCATCAGCCCCTGAGGCAATCCACCAAACCACACACTAGAGTAGTGTATTACACCACAATGGTGGCCTGAACCAGTATAAACCTCGTGTCCCTTGTGTGTTCTTCTTTCTAGCTTGGATTCCTTGCGAGCCTTCGAGACGTGAGCTGGCAGGGGAAAGATCTTCATGCGCACCCCAAAGTTCGAACCTCAAGGGTCTGCCAGAACCCGAAATCTGACATTTGGCGCGCCAGGTAGGGGTGCGCCAGAATCCTTCTTCCGCCGCCTCGCGTTCGTCCGCCGCCATTCAGATGTCAAGCGACCCGACCGCTAACGCCGATCATTGGCGGCATGGTTCGCCACGTCGTGCCGCCGCCCAGTGGCAACCTCAACCTTGCGCCCAGCAGCTCGCGCTCCGCAGTGTTGCGGGCGCGGCGACGCGCCAACGCCGCCTACCCTCACACCGCGGCGATTGCGGTCAAGAAGAAGAGCCTCAACGCCACGCTGCCACAACACGCGACACCCGACGGGAGCAGGCGAACTCCGGAGCCGCGCTCACGGTGGCCCGAGAGCTGCTACGGTGCCGGCTGCTGGAGGGCGGCCGCGACGTGTTGTTAGAGCGAGTGGCCGAGCACCTGGATGCTAACGCCTCGGGAGCACCTCCCTTCTGTGTCCAGCTGCCGCCCCAGATCCAGAGCGGGCCATATGGCGGCCCCATACGTGCCCATGCAACTCCAAGCAGGCTCCAGGGCCTACTCTACGCCAACCCGGTAGGCAGCAACGGGCGACAAGTCGCGCCGGCCCCGTCCCCGGCCAGCGAAGGGGTGCACGCCGCGACCTTCGGCCTCGGCCGACCACCACGCCACTGGCCCCAAGACAACGCTCCAGGCCAGACTGCATGGCATATGGGGCACTACGGCGAGACCCACGGGGCGTTGGCCCCAGAAGCTTATGTGCCCCACATGGTGGATCAAGAGTGCACGCCGGAAGAAGATCATGGCTCATTCCTCGGGCCAGGCTGGGGCGTGGAGGCGCCAGAAGCTGAGCTCTTTCAGGAACCCCAAGAGAACCTCGACAACCACACTGGCGGCATCAATTATCGGGTAACACTAATTCCTCAGGAGCAAGCTTATGCTAACCATGGGTCGCAGGAGGTACAGGTCGCCGCAGCAGATGGTTGCCCCAGTGCTGCAGCCTCTTACCCCTCGGGAGGAGGGCACCGGGGGCTGCAGGAGAGGGGCCGGGATCTGGGTTCGTCCCCACGACACTCGGCGCAAGGCGTTCTCAGGAGGTAGGCCCTCTGCCGGGGAGGTGCCTCAGGGCCTGCCCCCAGAAGAAGACCCGTGGTCGTCGAGGGAACCGCTGGCGACCGCTCTACCCCATTGGCGTCGTCCTTGGTCTCTGGCCGCCGTCAATGGCGGTAGAGTGCGGTGCAAGGCGGGGCCCTCGTCTGGCGATATGAAGCAAGGCCGGTATCTGTGAAGAAGGCCAAGTGCCTGTGAAGCTCGCCGCCCGTGACACTACCACGTAATAATGTGTGGGGCTGTATACGCCCCGGAGTCTCCGGAGAGCCGCCCTCGGGCCTCGGGGGCTCCCGCCCACGCCTAGTGGCAGCACTTAGCTCCGCGCTGGTGAGAAGACGTCGAAGACTAGACTAGGTGCCCGACGCGGCTTTTTGCCTTCGGCCTTTTCCTCTGTTGACAAGGTTCTTCGATTTGAATTTAAGTTGGATTTGAGCTTGAGACTTGAGTGCGTTTGGGGAAGGGGTGTTTAGTCTTGTTCGAGCAATCTCTCATGTTCTGGTTTCGGCTTTGCATCCAAAGTTAGCGTCAGCTGCCTCCCCTCGCGAGCCCCTCGCGAGCCGGGCCAGGTCAAGCACGTCTACAATCTGGGCCGCTGTCGCCGCACCCTCTCCGGAGGTTCTCATCGCAGGATCAATGGGTCACCCAGAAGACACTCAAGACGCTGCGGCCCCCACAGGCCCGCTCGGGACTCGTCGGGATCAAAAGGTAAACAAGTCAGCAGACCCATCACCGGGCCAGTAGCTAAGCTCACACGCAACGTTATGCTTACGAGGGTACTAGTCGCAAACCTTTACATGAGGGGCTTCCCCTCCCAAAATGCTCTTACAATCTTCAGGGCCAAGCCCAAACCTTCTTCATAAAGGGTAAACAGCGGTAACATACGATCAGTCAGACATATCACTCGCCGCGTCTTCTGGGGCGCCCCCAGAGGCGTCGCTGGCATCGCTAACATCGTCACCACCACCGTCGACACCACCATCGGCGCTAGGCTCGTCAACAACGCTGCCTTCATCGGCGGCCACAATCATGCCGTCATCATCAGATGCGAAGGCCCTGACGAGGGCTTCCATGTTGTCCTCCACCCACTGCGCCAGGTCGCCCCGGATGGCTATGGACCCTGGAGCGATGGCAGCATCGAAATCGAAGTGCGGGTCCCTGTCCTGCAGATAGCTGAAGACACGGGAGAAGTCAAGCCCGAGCAAGGCTCGGTTCCTCTCCTCGACAAGCCAACGAGACCTCTCAGAGCGGTTCTCCAGGAGCGTCACCACGTCGGTAAAAAACTGGAAGTTGCCGGTGTAGTTGGTCTCATGCGGCTCCTTGGCGGCAGCCTTGCAAATGTTGCTCAAGGCTGTGTTAGCCCTTTCCCTGAGCGTTCGGAGCATGGGGGCATGCTCGTGCTCCAGAACCCGCCACTGACGAATCTCGTCCTCATTCTGCCGTGTGATGGCCTCAGCACCATCAACCCTCTGTTGGAGAAGAAGCAGCTCGGCACGGGAAGAGGCCAGCTCCGCCTGCGCTGCGTCAAGGGTGGTCGTGGAAGAGTCCACACCCCGCGTCTCCTCAGCCAGTTTGGCCCTGAGGGCCTCGGTCCTACCCTCAGCTTCGGCCCTGATCAGCTCCAACCTCACTTCGTATTCACTCTCAAGGGCCGAGCGAGCTTCCGCCACGCGGCGGTCGACCTCCTCCTAGGCTTGGGCTTCACGCGCGGTGACGTCATCCTCCGCCTAAGTCACCAGGCGCTCCCTCGTCTCCAACCGCTCAAGGTCAAGGTTGCGCTCGGCGGCCTCCAGCGTCAGCGCGTCCTCACGCTTCAGAAGCTCCGCCTGGTCGACGGAAGCCCCCTTCAGCGACACAAGGGCCGCCTAGCATAGTTCCACTTGCTGCTCCAGAGAGTTGCTCTAGGCTTGGAGCTCCCATGCGCGCTCCTCTGCATCTTTGCACCGTCGGTCTGCTTTCCGAGCCTCCTCGACGGCCTGGGAGCAGGCCTCCCACGAGGCCGCCAGCGATGCTTCAGCCTTCGTGTTGTCAAGGTCACGCTGGTGATGTGCAAGGGCGATGGCTACCTTCAGCTTGCACCTCTCCTCAGCGAGGTGCAGACCCGCGGCCTCAAGGCGTGCATCCTCGCCAGCAAGTACCGCCCCGATCCGGCTCACCGCATCCACCGCCCCCTGGAGGAACTCTTGACGAAGGGCGCGACGCTCCCGAGCGCGCCTGAGCACGTCTTCCGCGTCACCCTCTCCCACGGGCGTATGCGGAGGGCCCTGAGGCGGCATGCCCCCTCCCAGCGCGGGGCTGGGGGCTGGCGCCCCAACGATCGCCTAACAGACCTTGCCAGGAGCCCGGCCTGGCGCCGGTCCGTCCCCAGAAGAGGAGCTCCAGACTGACTTCAGCCAGTCACCATCCACGATCAGGAAAGAAGCACGGGGCAAGCTAGCTGCGCCCCAGGAGAGCTCGTGAAGGGAGGACAACATGTGCGCAGGCTCGAGGTGCCCAGCAGCACGAACCACTCCTCCGACCGGCCGAGTGGTAGGGGCGCCGCTCGAGCTCGGCGCGCCTAGGGTCAGCAGAGAGGACAAAGCTTGGGGGATGGCTCCTTGGCCGTCTCCGCGAATTCGGCAGGAAGGGCCCTGAAAGGCCATGATAAGCTGCAGGAATAGGGAGGTAAAGGAGCAAAGAGAGAAGAGGACTTACTCGTCCATGGCAAAGTACTTCCTGCGCTTCAACAGGCGGCAAGGGCGATCGTCGCCACCCAAGGCCTCCTTCCTCTTGCAGAGGGCCATGAAGTCTACGCGGAACCGGCCTAAGCGCTCGGCGCAGGGGTCCGTCTGTGGCATGGAAGAGGCGTCAAGGTGATCAACGCCACGGGGACCGGCCCGGGGGACGCCACCAGGCGCCGCCTCATGAGGAACGGCCGGGGCCTCGGGAGCCCCAACCTCGGGAGCCGCAAGCCGCGACTCCTCGCCTGCCACTGCCCCAGGATGCCGCCTTCGGGTGTCGGGGTACTAAAGTAGGGGTACCTTAGTACCCCGAACTTGTGCATGGGCGATCAGCAGACAGCGGCAAGGCTTGCCAAGGCCCACCAAGATCCGCCGCCAAGACCCTCCGTCATTCTTATTCTACTGCCATTCAAGAACAAAGTATTAGTTGAGAAGACAAAGCCCCGGCAAGAGGAGCTTGCCGGGAAGAACAAGGCCCCGGCAAGAGAAGCTTGCCGGGAGGAGCAAGACCCCGGCAAGAGGAGCTTGCCGGGAAGACCAGCCAAGGCACTTGCCGCGGCAGAAAGACCACCCTGCGCCTGCGCTCCAGCTCACCCAACGACGTGTCGTCACAGGATCATTCCTGGAGCACGTGGCGTGTAGCTGTGCAGCCTAGCGGTGCAAGGTGGCGAGCAGAGCTGACAAGGAGGCCATCGTGGCGATCGGTGGCACACCTAACAGTTGTTTCCTTACACTGTTGGAACGACCAGACGGGCATTAAATGCTCTTGTCCCCGCCGTCGAGTTAGGTAGGGGACATCAGGCACAACAGATGTACCAACCCACGTTTTACCTTTCTACCCTCTCTCTACGCTGCCACTGTCGGTGACCCCTTTGGACTATAAAAGGAGGCCCATGCGCACGTAGAAGGGGTTCCGCAGGTCGGAGGTTCGACACCACATCATACTCACGCCTCGATAAGAGCAAATACAAACACAAAGCAGCAGAGGAGTTTTATCTCTCCGCGAGCTCAAGCCGGGTAAAATCGCCTGCCTCCCCTGCTGTATTCGCCTCAATCTGCTCTGCGTCGCGCCCGCCTCCCTTGCGGACCGTAAGGGCCCCCTGCCCCATAGGTGCTCGCTCCCCACGACATCGGGCTCCGCCATGTGTCAAGATCTCAACATCATCCCTTCAGCCCCGGCGTTCTCGCCTCCCCGCCCATCGCCGAGACAGAGCCGCTTTGGCGACCGGAAGAGCAACCACAGCCGACTGGGTTCTCGCGGGGCCCCGTGAGGCCAGCCGGGCGCAGCCCCCACTCGACAAAGCTCGGCATCTGCCTCACAAAATAGGCCCTGCCCGAGCAAAGATACAAGAGGGCAGCATCTTGCCGAAGGCTCCTGGGGAAGGATCGCCGGTCAGGACCCTGAGTACTGTCTTCAGCACTTCAGGCGCCAGGTCCTCCTTCTGAAGCTGCATGCGGTCTTTGTGCCCCGCAAAGTCCCACATCCGGCGAGAGTGGCGTTGGAGAGGAGCAATGCGACGCTCGAGGAACTCCTTCACCACCTTGGGCGCCGTCACATCGAGCGCCCTCAAACTCTCGAAGCGGCGCCAGACGAAGGCGAGCCGGGGGCTCACGAGCGTCTCATGATCCCAACCTGAGTTGGGAACAGCAGGCAAGGTTGGGTGCGAGAGCAGGGGCTGGGCACTCCGACATCCACGTACATCCATCGCTGTCTGAACCTGGCCACAGGAGGAGGAAGGCAGAAATCGATTCCTGAAGCCGCCATCTCCGGCACGGTGAGGAAGCTCACACACCCCGAGCATTGAGTGGGGTCGCTCAAGTGCAAAGAGAAGAAATGGCGCAGTAGGGCAACGGAATGAGGAATGCCCACCATTGCCTCGCAAACAAAAGCGAAGATAGCCAGGAGGGTAATGGACTCAGGCCCAGGGTGCATCATGTGGATCTGATAATGGGAGAGCACAGCATTGAAGAAGGCAGAAAAGGGGGGAACCAGACCCGCCCACAGGGCATCAGCGAAGAACCGGACCTCCGTGACGACCCTATCGAAAGAGGCATGGGACGCAGGCCAGACCGTGGGCCTGCCGCACTCGTTGAAAATGGTGGCAAGAGCGGAGCAGACCTTGTTCAAGGCTTTGGGATTGAGTATGATTGACCGGTCAATGGCGGGGGCCACCGCCGGAGGCGAGCGGGACGGAGGCGCAGGCTTCTTCCCCTTTTCCTTCTCTGTTGGCGCCATGGCAATGGAAAGAGGGGAGAGCTCGAGTTGGATTGGAGGCGGAGGTTGGAGCCTGAGGAAGAAGGAAGGGCAGGAAGCACGCGGGCGGCGAAAGGGGACTGGTTGTGTGCAACCATGGCTCCATCTAGCCGGGCGTGTAATGAGGCATCGTTGGGAGGCGGAGACGCCCACGTCCAAGCAACCGCCACGCGGCGCCCAAGGCCGCAGGCTATTGGGGCCCGCGGCACTTCACACTTGCCCCTTTGCTTCTCTGCTAAGCCAAGTCCGGGCGCGCGTTGGGTCCGGGGGTTACGGTTGGTGTTCTGGGAACTGGGGTCCCCAGACTTGCCTGCCTACAGCCTGCGGCGTGGCTCAAGTGGGGGCCCAGTGCAGCCCAGCTTCATCAGCTCAAGCTCAAGACCCTCGCGAGGGGCTGAGATTGCTGGGCGGATGACAGGAAGCTTCCTCAGGAGCAGCCTCATCAGGCAGGCTCGTGAGGAGGCGGAGAGATCAAGGCAGGGCACCTCGCAAGGAGCCCGTGATGCAAGCCATGACGATTGAGACCAGGCGGGCGCCGGCCAGACAAGAATCTTGTTTCCTTCTTCATGCGAAGGGCAAGCATGTGCCAAGGCATCAGTCAAAGGTTACCGTTTCGGTGCAACAAGACGAAGACCAGCAGAACGGCATGATGGAGGTCATCGTGGAGCCCAGGACAGCGTCATCATCAGAGCCTTTGGTAGTCGGAGACCAACTTTAGTCAGGATAAGTGTACTAGATGTTCCCCTTCAAAATGGGCAATTGTTGGCACCCTTCCCGCTCATTATTTGGGAAGAGGCCCAGGGCCTCCCTCTATAAATAGAGCTAGCCACCACAGAGAAAAGGGGGATCAATTAGAGAGAGAGAGAGAGAGAGAGAGAGAGTGAAGCGGCTAAACTCACCCAAGCAGTTCATCGCACCAGCTCAAGAACAGCCCCTAGCGAGGCTGTTCTCCCTTTGTATTGTTCATCATCAGCCCCTGATGCAATCCACCATACCACACACTGGAGTAGGGTATTACATGACAATGGTGGCCTGTACCAGTATAAACCTCGTGTCCCTGATGTGTTCTTCTTTCTATCTTGGATTCCTTGCGAGTCTTCGAGACGTGAGCTAGTAGGGGAATGATCTTCGTGCGCACCCCAGAGTTCGAACCTCAAGGGTCTGCCGGAACCCAAAATCCGACAGTTGCCTGTAGCAGCCACGTAAACTTACAACAACAAAGTAAAGGACGTCTAACTTGTTTTTGCAGGTTATGTTGTGATGTGATATGGTCAAGACGTGATGTGATATACGTTCTTGTATGAGATGATCATGTTTTGTAAAATCGCAACCGACAGGAGCGTTAGAGTTGTCTCTTAATTATTGTATCAAATGCAAGCACCATGTAATTGTTTTACTTTATCGCTATGCATTAGCAATAGTTGTATAAGCAATAGCTGGCGAGACAACCCTGACGCAACGATGGAGATCAAGGTGTCGAGCCGGTGACGATGGAGATCATGACGATGCTTTGGATATGGATATCAAAAGCACAAGATGATGATGGCCATATCATGTCACATATTTTGACTGCATGTGATGTTTATCATTTATGCATCTTATTTTGCTTAGAACGATGTTAGAATTATAAGATGATCCTTTGCTAAATTTCAAGATAAAGTGTTCTCCTCGAGTATGCACTATTGCTAAAGTTCGTCGTTTCGAAGCACCTCGTGATGATCGGGTGTGATAGACTATACATTCACATACAACGGGTGTAAGCCAGTTTTGCACAAGTAGAATACTTGGGTTAAACTTGACGAGCCTAGAATGTAGAGACATGGTCTCGGAACATTGGAGACCGAAAGGTCGAACATGAGTCATATAGTAGATATGATCAACATAGAGATGTTCACCATTGATGACTACCCCATCTCACGTGTTGACCGGACACGTGTTAGTTGATTTGGATCATGTATCACTTAGATAACTTGAGGGATATTAATTTAAGTGCGAGTTCATTAGTAATTTGATTAATTGAACTTAATTTATCATGAACTTAGTCTTAATAGTTTTTGCATATCTATGTTGTAGATCAATGGCCCGTGATACCATTCCCCTGAATTTTAATGCGTTCCTAGAGAAAGGTAAGTTGAAAGATGATGGTAGCAACTACACAGACTGGGTCCGTAACTTGAGGATTATCGTCATTGCTGCATAGAAAAATTATGTCCTCGATGCACCGCTAGGTGACAGACCTACTACAGGAGCTACTGCCGATGTTATGAACGTCTGGCAGGCTCGTTCTGATGACTACTCAATAGTTAAGTGTGAGATGCTTTACGGCTTAGAACCGAGACTTCAAAGACATTTTGAACGCCACAGAGCATATGAGATGTTCCAGGAGCTAAAGTTGATATTTCAAGCTAATGCCCAGCTTTAGAGATATGAAGCCTCTAACAAGTTCTATAACTACAAGATGGAGGAGAATAGTTATGTTAGTGAACACATACTCAAAATGTCTGGGTATCATAACCACTTGACTCAGCTGGGAATTGATCTTCTAGTTGAGAGTGTTATTGACAGAGTTGCACTGCCACCAAGCTACAAAGGCTTCATGATGAACTATAATATGCAAGGGATGACGAAAATGATTCCTGAGCTCTTTGCAATGCTTAAAGCCGCGGAGGTAGAAATCAAGAAGGAGCATCATGTGTTGATGGTTAACAAGACCACTAGTTTCAAGAAAAAGGGTAAGGGAAAGAAATGGAACTTCAAGAAGAATGGAAAGCAAGTTGCTGTTCCCGTGAAGAAGCCCAAAGCTAGACCCAAGTCTGAAACTGAGTGCTTATGCTACAAGGGAAATGGAACTGCCCCAAATACTTGGCGGATAAGAAGGATGGCAAAGTGAACAAAGGTATATTTGATATACATTTTATTGATGCATTCCTTACTAATCCTAGTGGTAGCGGCTGGGTATTGGATACTGGTTTTGTTGGTCATATTTGTAACTCGAAACAGGAGCTGCAGAATAAACGAAGATTGTCTAAGGACAAGGTGACTATGTGCGCCGGGAATTGTTCCAAGGTCGATGTGATCGCCGTGGCATGCTACCTCGACATCTACCTTCGGGATTAGTTTTAGACCTCAATAATTGTTATTTGGTGACAGCGTTGAGCATGAACATTATATCCGAATCTTGTTTATTGAGAGACGGTTCTTCATTTAAGTCAGAGAATAATGGTTGTTCTATATATATGAGTAATATCTTTTATGGTCATGCACCTTTCATGAATGGTCTATTCTTGTTGAATCTTGATCGTAGTGATACATATATTCATAATATTGATGCCAAAAGATGCACAATTGACAAAGATATTGCAACATACTTGGGGCACTACCGTTTAGGTCATATTGGTGTAAAGCGCATGAAGAAACTCCATGCAGATGGACTTTTGGAATCACTTGATTATGAATCATTTGATACTTGTGAACCATGCCTCATGGGCAAGATGACTAAAACTCCATTCTTCGAAACAATCGAGCAAGCTAATGACTTACTGGAAATAATACATACCGATGTATGCAGTCCGGTGAGTGTTGAGGCACGCGACGAGTATCATTATTTTCTAATCTTTACAGAAATTTGAGTGGGTATGGGTATATCTACTTAATGAAACACAAAGCCGAAACATTTGAAAAGTTCAAATAATTTCAGAGTGAAGTAGAGAATCATCTTAACAAGAAATATAAAATTTCTATGATCTGATCGTGGATGTGTGTCACGAGAAACCACGGCCACCTATGGGACCAGGACGGCCCCTTGCTGGTTGGGTAGGGGGATGGCGCATTGCACAAAGAGCAGACCAACATGGGGCAGCGCGACAGAGATCACATGGGAGGTTTTACCCAGGTTCGGGCCGTCACGATGCATAAAACCCTACTCCTGCTTTGGTGGATTGATGGTGGAAATGTGGTGGCGGGGCATAGTATACTTGCCCGGCAAGGGTTGCCTCAGGGCGACAGCGACTGTGCACGTACATGGGTGTGAGTTCTCTAACTTTCCAACCCCTCTAACCGTTGCCATGGGCCTTCTTTTATAGGTTAAGGGGTTACCACAGTGGCAAATCAGTCATTAGACACTGATAAGATAGCAAGCAGTGCTATCATATCTAACTTTGCAGGCTGACATGGTGCATTTAATGCACCACTTAAAGTCACGTAGTTGGTTGACCGGCAGGGCTTGCCGGGCTATCTTGCCAGCTCCACACCTGCTCGTCTGACACGTCACTGGACGGGTGTCATCTGTGGGTTTTCTTGGTAGAAAGGGGCTTCCATGTGGTGAATGGCACCCACCTAATCACTCTGCGGCTTGACACTGCACGGATTGATGACGTGAGTCATGGTGGAGTGCTTGGTCAGGTGTTTAAGCCTTTGCGTGCCCTGGCAGGCCCTGCCGGGACGCCTTGGTCACCTTCTTATGGGTATGGCCTCGCCCCTTTGCGGGCTCGCCTCCTGGCAAGGGAGACTTCTTCCTTGACGATATCTTGCTTCTCTTGGTGTTGATCCTCTGATCTGTTCATTGGCTCTTCCAGTCTGTTAGTTCCTTGTACTCCGTCTTGGACATGTTCTTCAATCCGATCTTATGCAGTGCACGGTCAAAGGCAATGCACCTGTGGTTTGTTGCACCGGCTGTAAGCCCCTGCTAGCTCCCCGAACGCTGCGAAGCGTCGTCGTGGTAGTGCCTAATAAGTGCACGCTGAAGGGGCTGGTCTCTTGAGATCTCCTTTGCTTCTTCATTAGTCTTGATTTTGGGCCAGTTTCTGGTTTCCCCGTGCGTCGTGTAAAGCCAGTGGTGGTAGGACCGCTCCAGTAATGGCCCGTGAATGACTTTAACGCACATGGTAGAAACTGCCAATTCACTCTTCCCACCACGCCCTTATCCTTAGCCACGTATGTTGCATGCATCGCGCGGGGAAGGTAACAGAGGCACGTGTTGTGGGAGAGCATAATGGCGAGGGCACAGCTTCCTTGAATTGGTGGAGGAGGGCGGTGGTTACCCATTGCGGAACCAGCCCCCACCCCCCCGCTTGCCTATAAAAGGGAGAGCGGGGGAGAATGGAGGCATCCATCTGCACCCTTCTTCTCTTCCTTGCTCCGTCTTGGATATGCTGGAAGGGAGAGCTCGGGGCTGGGCCTCGGGCTTTATCCTTGGGCTGAAGATGCCAAGCGAAGGTGCTAGCGATCGGGGAGTGAGCTTGGTCCACGTCCAAGGTGAAGGGCGCGGGATCATTGGGAATCCTAGTACGGCCCCTCTCCTTGGAACTGGGATTGATGTCGACGAGAGGCATGCCTTCCTGTCTGCCAAGGAGGGGAGTGAAGTGCCTCAAGCCCCTTGGCCGTCTTGGCCGCTCATCTTCTTCATGGAGGGGGCGTCATGTCGCAAGGCCGGCACTTCTCTTGGGAGGTGTTGATGAAGATGGAGCTAGGGAAGACGAAGAAGGCGGGAGGTAGGCCATCAGGATGGAGTACGACTGCATCGACGCATTCGTCTCGTCCTGGCGACCCGCCGCCTCGTCTTCCCATTCTTCCCCTCCTCCCTGTCACCATCATCACCGGTGAGGGAGTCCTGGACTAGGGGGTGTCCGGATAGCCGAACTATCATCATAGGCCGGACTCCAAGACTATGAAGATACAAGATTGAAGACTTCGTCCCGTGTCCGGATGGGACTTTCCTTGGCGTGGAAGGCAAGCTTGGCAATATGGATATGTAGATCTCCTACCATTGTAACCGACTGTAACCCTAGCCCTCTCCGTGTCTATATAAACCGGAGGGTTTTAGTCCAGAGGACAACAATCATAACAACAATCATACCATAGGCTAGCTTCTAGGGTTTAGCCTCCTTGATCTCGTGGTAGATCCACTCTTGTACTACCCATATCATCTATATTAATCAAGCAGAGTAGGGTTTTACCTCCATCGAGAGGGCCGAACCTGGGTAAAACATCGTGTCCCTTGTCTCCTGTTACCATCCGCCTAGACGCACGATTCGGGACCCCTACCCGAGATCCGCCGGTTTTGACACCGACATTGGTGCTTTCATTGAGAGTTCCTCTGTGTCGTCACCGATAGGCTTGATGGCTCCTTCGATCATCATCAACAACACAGTCCAGGGTGAGACTTTTCTCCCCGGACAGATCTTCATATTCGGCGGCTTCGCACTGCGGGCCAATTCGCTTGGCCATCTGGAGCAGATCGACTACGCCCCTGGCCATTAGGTCAAATTTGGAAGTCTAAACTTCACGGCTGACATCCGCGGAGACTTGATCTTCGATGGATTCGAGCCACACCCGAGCGTGCCGCACTGTCTCGATGTGCATGATTTAGCTCGCTGCGGACAAGACTCGAGGTCGACATGAGTCCGCCCGACCCTTAATTCGAGCCGACCGCCAGAGATCGAGGATGGGTGGCTAAACATCACGGGGCTGCAACCTCACGGTGATGGAGCCGACATCGACCTTGTCCCTTGCGACGCCAGGACTCGAGGTGCCGGACTCGCCGGACTCAACCTCCTGCGCGCTCTCCAATCGAATCCGATTGGGCACCGATCATGGAGTTCACCCCCGCAGACATCTTTCAACACTCACCTTTTGGCGACATCCCGAATTCGCTAAAGTATCTCTCGCTATCGAGAGCTCCTGGCCGAATTGCGCGGGATGGTTGGGATGCGCATTTATTTAAGAAATTCAAAGCCCACCCACCACCCACTTTGTAGCCACCGTCGACGATCTAACCGACATGCTCGACCACGACTTCAAGACATCGACGGTATGGACGGCGATGCCGGAGACGACTAAGAACCAGCGCCACGGGCACCGAAGACCACCGCCATACGACATATATATGGTGGACATCCCAAAGGATGGGAATGGCGAGGAAAAGCGGAGGAAGACTCCTCCAAGATACAGCCTGGCAACAAGGCAGCGGCGCCACTCTAAATCCCGCCACAAAGAAGAATGGAGATTCCGCACCGAGATAACAACACCCGTAGAGTGTCAAGAGAACCCTCCAAGAAGATTCAGCTCAGAGGATAGAGAAGCTATCCTCATGAGAGAGCGGCAGCATTTAAGAGGTAGAGGATGATAATTACATACCTCCATCTCAAGACGAGGCAAGCCTCAATGATTTACTTAATTGCCGTGCCCAAGGATCCCGTCGAACAAGAGCATTTCAAACGCAGGCTAATGGCCATGGCGAACAGCCAAAAGAAAAAGCAGCAACAGCTTAGAGCTGATCAAGACCTGCTAGCCGACAGATGGACTGAAGTCCTTGCGGCCGAAGAGGATGAACTCGAATGCCCCTCCAAAAGCTACCCCAAACGCAAGTTGCTCCCCCGATTAGAGGAGGAGGCATATAAATCTGCATCACCAGAGCGCACACGGCCGACCGACCACCTCGTGGTCATGCGAGAGAGGCCTTTAGGCCCTCCATTAGAACTGCACTCGGCATCGCCAAGAGTACGGGCCACGGGAATGCGCCGGACTTGTGAGACATATTGAGGATAAGGCAAGACAATCAAGATTGATCTACGGATCGTGGGCGCCCATGATGCGCAACGACGACCGTCATGGCCGGACAAAGAACTCCGCCGGCGAACACAAGAGACAAAGCTCCCTTGAGCTACGCCGTGATATAGCCCAATATAGAGGCGCCAGACACCCACTATGCTTCACGATGAGGTAATGGATCATCAAACTCGATGGGTTTAAACCCGTGAACATTGAATCCCACGATGGTCAACAGACCCTCGGGTTTGGATCAAGACTATCTCCTTCACATCCACATGGCCCGCGTGACGATGTTCACGCCATCAAATATCTCCCACTCAAGCTTAAAGGACCAGCTCGGCATTGGCTTAACAGCTTGCCGCCAGAATCAATTGGTGTTAAAGACCCGAAGCCGCATTCCTTTACAACTTCTGTGGCACATATGTGCGACCACCGACGCCGATGACCTAAGCCACATAATTCAGCAGCCAGACGAATCGGCCGATAGCCTCGACACGGTTCTTAACAAAGAAAATCAAATCATTAATCGTCTGGATGCAGAGGCCTCGCAGCCTTTAAACACAACATCCGCGACGAAAGTGGCTGGCCCAAAGACCTAGGACAGAAAAGTCAAATCCATGGCAGCCCTCATATCACTCATGACCCGCTTCACAGGAGAGGACAGCTGGCTAGCCCGCAGAATAACCTCAGAAAATTCCGCGGTCCGGATAACAAGGACCGCAATGGCAGGCCGCGTCGCAATAAAAAACAAACGCCGTTAATGGCGCATAACACCGAGGATACGATACCAACGCCGGATTCAGAGGCTCTACACCCGTCAGTGAAAAAGCCATTCAAAAGAACTACTCCGGTCTGTCCAATTTGGACCGAATATCGACCGCCGTGCGGATACACTCGGCACTTCAAAAGCCGGTTAATCACACCAACAGGACTGTTGGGTATTCAAGCAGTGAACAAGTTAATTGCCAAAACAATGACAAGGGGCTGCATAGCGATGACGAGGAAGAGACCTGGCCGCCGAACAATAGACAGAAGGGTTTCCCCCCACAAGTGCGGACGGTGAACATGATATACGCAACTCACATACCCAAGAGGGAAAGGAAGCATGCACTCAGGACGATACGCTGATGGAGCCGGCCGCCTAAGTTCAACCCATGGTCCTCCTGCCCGATCACTTTTGATCGAAGAGACCACCCCACTAGTATCCGCCACGGTGGATTCGCCGCATTGGTTTTAGACCCAATCATTGATGGATTTCACCTCACTAGAGTCCTGATGGATAGCGGCAGAGCCTCGAACTCGCTTTATCGGGATACAAGGCGTAAGATGGGCATAGACCCCTCAAGGATTAAACCCACAAAGACGACCTTCAAAGGCGCATACTGTGTAGAGGCCAATTGTACAGCTCGCATTATCGAAGTGGTCTTCGGATCCCCGGATAACTTCCGGCGAGGAGTTAATCTTCGTATAGTCCCGCTCCGCATGCTATCATGCTCGCCGGACGTAACCGCTGCTCGCAAAGTTCAACGCAGTGCCGCACCACGCATAACTCAAGCTCAAGATGCTAGGCCTCGAGGAGTCATTACGGTCAACGGAAACATCGAACGCTCCTCCGAACGGAGGAACACACATCGCTCGTGGCGTATACGAGCAGCCTCTTAAGGCAATTTTCGAGTCCGGCCGTTAAGCGACCGGACACTGCCAAACGCGCCCGGAGTAACTTACAACAAGACCACCTGGCACGTTCTGAGCACGCGCAGCAGTGCAGCCCCAACCCCAGCCCTCACAAAATTGCAAGATTGGTCCTTCGCGTACATCATTACGCTCAGGAGATATCATGGGCATAGGGGGAGGGGCACGACCACAACAGGCCAAGAGTGCGGCTCAACCACACCAGGGGCTCCCAAGTATGTCATCCTTTTTCTTTCTTTTTTCTTCTTATCCACAGGACTCCACTTACTAGAGGGCCTGTCCGGCAGTAGACCTGCCGAACTCACGATGCAATAGCCAGGGAAGGAGAAAGGCCACGACGAACACTCAGGTGGTCTCCATTACGAGCATTAAATATGTTTTATACACCATTCCGTAGCCTACCCCTGGAGGGGGACATGTTTAATAGTCCCATCCCTTGCTTACCGCACTATTTGTATCGCTCGCATTCATGGCAGTATTTTCGAATAAACAATGCATCGCTTTTTTGCTTATAATTGCATTTCTTTCTTACACATATGTTCATTTATGACATGTTGCATCCGACACTCGACACGGCTAAATACACCAGGGCTTAAGTTCCCACATTATGGTGTGATAAGTCCAACACTTTCACAAGTGCGCACCTCAACTTATAGCATTATATGCATCGGTCTCAATCATGTCTTGGGTTAATAGTTGGCTTTGCTCGGCTCCCATGTTTTGGTACCTTACGCCCGCTGTATCGCTAAGGTAGACTGGGAGAACCATCACGATTGCGCCCGGTTGAGCTGGGGCGAGCGCCTGCTGGAGAAAGCTAAACTGACCGTCATGATACGGCGAGAGCTGGTGGCTGTTCGAGAGGTTTTTTCGAGTCCTCAAGACTTATGCCGCTTAGAGCGAGGAACCGCTTTGTCCGCCCAGCGTGGATAGTGCCCCCGAACTCGGGTCTATGAACACTAGGGGCTTCACCAAATTTAAAATTATAGAATTCTATGGCTAAGGAGAGGTGTTCAAGCATTATAAGTCCGGTTGCCTCATTCGTTGTGTTGCGCGCCTCCCTAGATGGACCCAAACATGGGAACAAGAGCGCTCAAGTTTATCCCGAACACCCCAGCTGTCGGGGGAAACGAGCACCTATAGGGCAGGGCCCCTTTTCGGTCCGGCAGGGAGCGGTGGGCGCACGAAGAGCAGATCGAGGTCGAGCACACGAGGGATTTTACCCAGCTTCGGAGCTCTCCGGAGAGATAAAACCCACCGCTGCTTTGTGTTTGTATTTGTTCTGCTTGAGAGGGTGTGTTGTAGTCTCGAATGAGTCGAACCCCTTCTACGCATGCATGGGCCTCCTTTTCATAGTCTAAAGGGGTCACCGGCTGTGGCAACATAGAGAGGGGTAAAAAGTAAAATGGGGGTTGGTATAACCACTTATCAACAAAGGCTCTACCTAACTCGACGGCAGGGGACAAGGGCATTGAATGCCCGTCCGTCGCCCAAACAAGGTCGAAACGACCGTTAGGGGCGCCACCGACGCCACTATGGCCTCCTAGTCATCTTCACTTGCCACCAAGACCGCTGGGCTGCACAGCTACCCGCCACGCACTAGGAGCGATCCTGCGCGCGACACGCCGTCGGATGTGCTGGAGCGCATGCCAGTGGTGGCTTCCGCGCTTGACTAGCGCCCCGCCACGGTCGCTATCTTGTCGCACCCGCAAGCTTGTCGCCGCCGGTGTTGCCGGACGCCAAGCGCATCGCGGCAAGTCTCTTGAAATGCCTTGGTTGGCCTTCCCGGCAAGCTCCTCTTGCCGGGGTCTTGTCCTTCCTGGCAAGCTCATCTTCCCGGGGCCTTGTCTTCTAGGTTAAACACTTTGTTCTTGAATGGCAGTAATAGGAATGACGGCGATCTTTATGACGCCCGCAATCCTTGCCGCTGGAAGTTACGATCGCCTGGCAGACAAGTTCGGGTACTAAGGTACCCCTACTTTAGTACACCGACAGAGCCCCGGCTCGGGCTATACACGGTGCCGAAGGCTGTTGGGCCAGGCCCAAAAACAGGCACGGCACGCTGCGCCCGGTCCAAACCAAATCTACTCCAGATCCACCGTGTCCTCCCAGAACGGCACGCACAATCGCGCGGCCGTGGAGAGATCGGGCAATTTTAAATCAGGAAATGCATAACGCTCACCTTCGCTTATAAGCAGAGGAAACAGGCTGCTCCCCACCTTCGCCACTTGCGCTCCTTCCTCGAAAGCTCCGCCGCCTCCCTCCGCTTCCTAAGCCGAAAGAGAGCAGCGTTCCACCATCCGCCGCCGCCGTCGTCCCCTAACGCTCAAGGCCCCGCCGCTTCCGCCATGGCTTCAAGACCAGCAAGAGCACGAAGACCGCAAGAGCACGAATCGACCGAGGCGTTGCGGCTTGAGGCGCCGCGCAAGGAGCGAGCTTTTCCCGAGCTCACCCCCGGCGCCAGGGAGGAGTTCTACTCTTCTCGGTCGACGGAGACGCTGGCGATCCGCCACGCCGGTTTCTCCGCCAAGCTTCCACTCGAAGCGGTGCCCAAAAGGGTACCATTTCTTTCCGGTGTTCTTCTATTGCGGGATCTGCCCACCTTTTCCTGATTTCTTCTGTGACATCATGAATACCTATGGGTTTCATCTTCTTGATTTCACCCCCAACGCCGTTCTGACAATGGCGGTTTTCGCACACCTCTGCGAGAACTTCGTTGGCATCCACCCGAATGTCGCTCTTTTTCGCCACTATTTCATCCCCCGAGCCGAGAAAGGAGAGCCATTAGCTGGCGGAGTCGCCTAGATCTCACGCGTCGGCATGAAGGAGGTGTATTTGGAGGGTGAAGTCCGCAGCAAGTGGGACGAGTGGAGGGCGGAGTGGTGTTGGATTGCCGACGCCAACCCGCAGCCGTTCACCAACATGCGCCAGACCCGGGTAGTGCGCGGCGACGATTGGAGCGCTCTGTCGCCGGACGACGCCAAGCTGAAGATCGCCACCACCCGAATCTTGCGGCTCAGGCTTGCCGGACTCACAGCAGGCCGCGCGCCGGATTTCTTCGCCGTCACGACGCCTCCGCAAGAGGGGAGGCCCGCTGGCTGTTTGGCGCCCGGCCGGATATCATGAGGCTGCGCCAGGCCTCAATTTCAACTTCATAGTCCCGAGCTTGACAGATGCTCAAGGAGCTGTTCGCATGACGCCAACCATCCGTAGTGGTTCAGCTGCCGCAGGCGCCATCCCACTGCGGCAACAAGTCCCGGCAGGATCGCATCTCGTATGGCGATGCCGAGTGTGATTCGCACATGATAAGCCCAACTTGATGGAGCCCGCCGACGACGCCGCGGCGGCAATTCTTCGATGGCTTGACGGAGGTAGCAGTCCACGCCGACGAAAGCAGAGACTCTCACCCGCTACACCACCGACGCATTTAGATGCGTACATTGCCACCAGGGCTGAAGAGGCGGCGGCAGCCACTGCCGCGGGTGAATTTGGCTTCACGTTGGAGGAGGCAGAGGCGGCCGAGGCGGCAAGCCTTGCCGACCGGGAGGACCTTGCCGGAGAGGTCGCTGGCGAGGGGGAGCCCGAAGCCGAAGCGAGCGAGCCCGCCGAGGGCGCGAGCGGTCAGCCGTCTTCGAGCAGCTTGCCGCAGGTGGAGCCCCCAACAGAGCCCCAATTTCAACTAAGAAGGCGCCCGCCGAGTTGGAGATACAGCAGGCGGCAAACAGCCAGCAGTCAGAAGCCATGGGAGACGCTCCACCGCGGCAAGTACCGTTGCCGCGGGAGCGTCTCAGGCCGTGCCGGCAACTGAGGCGGGGTCTTCCCGGGCCGTCACGTCTGATCCTGCCGCAGCTTCCGGCAAACGTCCAAGGGAGCCTACCCCTCCGCCTCACCGCGCAGAAAGGGTACCAGACTTCGACCTCTCTGCGTTGTGCTTGTTTTTTCTTCAATCTTTGTTATTTTTTGTCTTGCATCTGATCTGCTTCTTCTCCGAATCTCGTTCCTTTTCAGGACTCTGGCCGAGAGAGCGGCGAAGATGGCCAAGGTCCCCGTGGTTGTCATCGAGGACGATCCTGCCATGATGGCAGAAGACACGTCCGAGACCACCTTTGACGGACCATATTCCTTCTCCTGTAATAGCTCCCAAAGACAGCCCCCGCCGAAGTGTTTGGTTCACTTCTGTCAGGGGCGCGATGGGTGCTTTTTTCTTTGTCGACATCTTGATTGTTGATTTATTTGTGTAGGAGCAGAACAGCCCATCAAGAGCAAGCGTAAACCGCCGGAGGTGCAGCTCGCTTCGACTACGCCGCCAAGGGGCGATTCTCGACAAGGGCGGAACCAAGTGAGCCCCAGAGTGGAGCCCATGGTCACGAGCCCAAAGACAGTAACCCTCCTTGTCGGAAATTTTCCCTTGGGTTCTTCTTCTGATCTTCCTTCTTCTTGTTTGGATATTTGCTTGACTTTTCCTTCCTCTTCCTGTTCTCAGATCCCCCTCTCGCAGACCCGATGGAAACTGAGGCCACCGGCAAGGAAGGCGATGCGTAACATCAAGACGCCGCCCGATGAGGAAGAGGCCGCGCCGATGAACCCGCCGACGGAAGAAGCCGCCAAGGCCGGGCGCAGAGTCGGGCGAGGGTCCGCGATCGATCGACGACCGGAGGGTGCAGGAGCGCAGGCGCAGACCGATCACGACCCTCCGCCGCCGATGCAGCGCTGGTTCGAGGAGCCCCAACCAGCGAGATACTTGAAGGCCGGCTAGGGCGTGATACATCAAGCTTCCTCAGGCGCCGAGCCCAGGCGCCGGCCGAAGGAGAGGAGTTTGACGGAAGTACTCGCCTCTTTGGCTGGCGAGTGGTTGACGCGCCAGCAAAGATCGCAGCGATTTCAAGAGGAGCAAGTTGTTCGTGGTTGGTGTCACTTATCGCCCCTGCAAGCGAAGCTTGAGTCCCGGAAGCGCTTGTCACGCCAAGCGGAGTTGACATAGAGAAGCATGCGGAGGAGCCAAGAGCCGCGAATCAGAGGCCCTCCGATCCATTTGAGGAGAGGGCGAACTTGACGACGCCAAGAAGGCGTTTCATCCTAGAAAAGGTCAAGCCGAGGAGCAGAGAGGCTCGCCGCCGAGGAGATGTCCAAAGCGGGAAGGTGAGCCGACACGTAAGAAGGTTAATCTGACAGCCACGAGGAGGAGCTCGACGCACGGAGCAATCACTTGGCGGGCACTCAAGGAGGCGAAGGATGCCGCCGCGCTGCCGAGGCCGCCAAGAAGGAACTCGAAGTGAAGGTGACGAAGCTGAGGCGGACATGAAAGGGAAGAATGAAGAACTTGCCGCACTCAAAGCAAGCTTAACGCCGAGAAGGATGCACTTGCCCATGGCGATCCGCAAGTTCAACTCGCCGACAACGCCAAGGAACCGAACGCCGCCAAGGACTCAAGTGCTGATCTCGAGTCAAGCCGCCACCTTGACGGAGACGCTGGACGCCGCCAAGAGGCGAGAGGATGACTTGAAGAAAGAGATCAAGGGCAACGAGGAGCTGCTAACGAGGGCCGCTGAGACTCAGAACACTTTCAGGGCTACGGTGGAGCTCTGGACAGAGGGCCTCGTCAAAATTGTTGCATCCATTGACGAAGAGCTGGCGGAGTTGGATTTGGCGGGCTTCGGGTACTCCTCCGACGAGAACCTCCAGCCCAGCGCCAAGCTTACTCTTTTCTTCAAGGTTGTGGTGACGGCTCTCCAGCAGCTCCGGGAAAGGATCCCAAAGAAGCTGGCCGACGAGTCGCGTGCAATCTGCGCCAAGGTCTTGGAGAAGTGTTGGTGAAGATACTCTTCCGCAACCCGGGCCTCGACCTCTCCCGCGTCCTCAAGAAGCTGCCGGCGGGTGCTGATCTTGAAGAGCTCAAAGCCATTGTTGCACCCATTGTGGACAAGGTCAATGAAGTTAGGAGGGTCGACGGCGAGCGCGTGGATTAGGCCACCCTTCTTCTCCCTTTTTCGTGCCGCTGCTAAATATGTCATAGGAACAATCCATTAGAGCGCGACAAGTTATTTATTGTAATATAACTTTATTCTGGGTACTATCTGCTATGTTACTTCCTTTATTCGGTTCCATCCCTTGTACGTTTTTACCCTACGCTTTTAGGGACCTTGCTTGCAAGTAAGCACTTGCCGCGAAAAGTGCCGAGTGCGCGAACATCAAGTTCTTTCTGGTGGTGTTGTTCCCACAAGAAACCTTGTCGGGCTAGTCGCAGACACTTTCATTGTTGAGCGGACTCAAACAAAGTAAGGGCTTAACTTAGCCATTTAGCCGGTTCCTCCGCCGCATGTGTTTTCCATACAAGGCACGGTCGTTCAAGGAATATAACTTAAAATTTTAAAATTGATTGTGCTCAAACTTAGGCAACTTATCTTTTCTGTCGTCTGTATCCCGGCAAGGCTATACTTCTTTGAACGACGCCTGGTCCACACGTTTATCTTCTCCTCCCCCCGGTGAACTTGTGGGCGGAGGAACTTTCTTTTTGAGCAAAAGAAAGAAGAGAAAATAAAGTTATGGAGCCTTAAGGCTCGTTATTGCTTACCGGGGGCAAGTTCTGCACAAAGTGTCAGTGTATACATGCTAAAAAGAAAAAGGCATGAAATTTGACAATTGTACTGAACATACGATCTTTATTTATGCACGGGATCTGTGCCCGGCTTTGTACAAAGGGTTACATGCAACAGCGGCAAGGCTTGTACAAAAGGTGGTTGCCGAGACAGCAGGTTCCGGCAACCGCGCCTTATGGGTAAAACTTGCGAAGATGTTCTATGTTCCAGGAGTTGCTCACCGGAATGCCATCTTCGGTCTCAAGGCGGATAGCGCCAGGCCTAGTGACTCGCTTTACCCGATAAGGGCCTTCCCACTTCGGCGTCAACTTGTTGGAATTCTTGGCGGACTGAACGCGCCGAAGAATAAGGTCGCCTTCCTCGAAGCTTCTGGCATTAACTTTGCGGCTATGGTAGCGACGCAAAGCTTGCTGGTAACGAGCAGCTCAGATAAAGAATCAAGACGATCCTCCTCGAGGAGCAGCGCGTCATCTTGCCGCAGCTGCTCTTGCTCAAGCTCATCATAAGCGAGCACTCGAGGCGATCCGTATACAAGTTCCGTGGGGAGAACTGCCTCTGCTCCGTAGACAAGAGCAAAAGGTGTCCGCCGCTGGCTCGATTTGGCGTCATTCCGACGACCAAAGAACCACTGGCAGCTCCTCGATCCAATTTCTTCCGCACTTGTGCAGCTTGTCGAAAGTTCTGGTCTTGAGCCCGTGCAGCACTTCAGCGTTCGCCCTCTCCGCTTGACCGTTGCTTCTCGGGTGAGCAACAGAAGCGAAGCAGATCTTGGCGCCAAGATCTTGGATGTACTGCATGAAGGTGTGGCTCGTGAATTGTGTGCCATTGTCGGTGATGATCCTGTTAGGGACTCCGAAACGGCAAACAATTGACCTGAAGAACATGACTGCTGACTACGCTGTCACCTTCCTCACTGCCTCCACCTCCGGCCACTTCGTGAACTTGTCGATCGCCACGTACAAGTACTCGAAGCCCCCGACAGCTCGGGGAAAAGGGCCGAGGATGTCGAGCCCCCAGACCGAGAATGGCCAGGATAAAGTGATTGTTTGGAGAGCTTGAGCTGGTTGATGAGTCTGTTTGGAGTGGAACTGGCACGCTTCACACTTGGTTACTTGTGTGTAGGATTGAAAGTATGTCTAGAGGGGGGTGATTAGACTACTTGACAATATAAAAATTCTGCCTTTTGACAAAGAACAATTTTTGGCAGATTCACAATTATGATCATGTCAAGCATCACCCTACACATGCAATTCTAGAGTATAGGCAGCGGAAAGTAAATTGCACATGTAGTAAAGAGAGGTGGAGAAGAGCAAACGCAATTTTGGAGACGCGGTGATTTTTCTCGTGGTTCCGATAGGTGGTGCTATCGCATTTCCACGCTGATGGAGACTTCAACCCACGGAGGGTAACGGCTGTGAGAGTCCACGGAGGGCTCCACCCACTAAGGGTCCACGAAGAAGCAACCTTGTCTATTCCATCATGGCCACGCCCACGGAGGGCTAGCCTTACTGGGTAGATCTTCACGAAGTAGGCGATCTCCTTGCCCTTACAAACTTCTTGGTTCAACTCCACATCTCGACGGAGGCTCCCAAGCGACACCTAACCAATCTAGGAGGCACCACCTCCAAAAGGTAATAGATGTTGTAGATGATGATGAACTCCTTGCTCTTGTGCTTCAAATGATAATCTCCCCAACACTCAACTCTCCTCACCGATTTGGCTGTGGTGGAAGAAAGGATTGAGTGGAAAGCAACTTGGGAAGGCTAGAGATCAAGCTTCATATGGTGGGAGTGGAGCAACTTGATCTCAACACAAGGGTAGGTAGTTCTCTCTCGTAAATGTAAGGTAGGAGTGGTAGTTCTTTCGATGGCTCTCCACCTAATGAAGAGGGGTGGAGGGTATTTATAGCCTCCACACAAAATCCAACTGCTACACACATTTGAGCAATCTCGGTGGGACCGGTTGACAACTCGGTGAGACCGATAGTTCAAATAATGTGAACGTTGGGATTTTCGTGGGACCGAAAATACAATCTCTTGCTAGTCCGATTCGTGTAATGACAAGAGCATGCCAATTTTTTGGATCGATTTCATCATCTCGGTGACACCGATTTGATGATGTAGGTTACTGTAAGCTTGGCAACTCATGTTTCGTGAGACCGAGTTCGAATCGGAAAATCCGAGTTTTCTAGGGTTTGGCTTTATGGCTGAGGTGGTTCATCTTGGTGTGACTGAAGTTTGAAAATCGTGGGACCGAGACTACTTATGAGTGTATATGGCAAAGTGAAAGTTGCCGATAGTTTAGGAGATGTATCACTAAGCACTTGAGCAACCAGATCATCATCATAACCTCATCCCTTTAATAGTATTGGCTTTTCCTATGGACTCAATGTGATCTTGGATCACTAAACCAAAAATGGAGTCTTGAGCTTTTGCCAATGCTTGCCTTAGCATTTTGAGGGTCCACTTCTTCATCCTTGCCATACCCATATCAACGAACTCTCTCAAATGATTCTCAAGTAACTATTAGTTCAATGATATATATGTTGTTATTAATTACCAAAACCACCCGGGATTAGTTGCACTTTCAATCTCCCCTTTTGGTAATTGATGACAACATATAGATCAAAGCTTCGACAAAGGATATAATCAATGAATAATATCGTCGCTTTGAGAAGTATGTGATAAGCAAGAGCTCCCCTAAATTTGTGCATTATTTAAGATTTATGCTTGAATGCAAATGCACAATCGATTAGGATCATGGGTCACTCTTCCATGTCACATACATCTTGGTGGAGCGCACAAAATGATAAGAATGAACAAGATGCACCCAATCACCAAGACATGAGTAAATGGTCATACAAGATATGAATGGCATATGATAAGCATTAAGCACACATTAAAGCATAGTACTACCAAGCACTCATTAAGGTAGAATCAAACGAGTATCAAACACACCGAATGTCTCAAAACCAAAAGTATCTCAAAGAAACCGCAAAAGAACGAAAGAGCAAAAGCGACAACAGCACTCTCTCTCGAAGTCCTATGATCTATACAATTTCTCCCCTTTGGCAACAAGTTACCAAAAGTTCAAAAAGCATAGAGCTGTTGCCACCGGGGACTCTGCTGGCGGCTCCTGTCTGGGTTGATGTCGGAGTGGATATGACAAGATCGGCGAAGACTTCACTGATGTCTCAGGCCGGAGGAGTGGTCACCGAGCCTGGAGTTGGAGTAATCGCTGAACTGTGGAGGTCTTGAAGTTGTAGTCCCGTGTCACCATCGAATAGCAAATGATCGGGTCCTCTGGGAACCGGAGCGATTGCTGATGAGAATCTGGACTAAGTCATCCTCGCATCTCACGATAAGCTCTTCCTTCTCCCGCTTTGCTTCCTCAATGTCCGCTCGAGCTTGTTGACGGTCACTTGTACTTCAACACCTTCACATCCAGAGCGTGGATCTTGTCTTCAACAATCCTCTCTAAGCTCTCCCGAGATTGTTCAATGCTGGCCAAAGCGTTGTTCAATCCTTTGAGTAGCTTCAAGAATTTGCTCTCCAAACTCTTTGGTTTAGCTGTCTGCCGCCGCTTCCTTGTCGCCTTTGGCTTTCTTAGCAGCTTCGATCTTGGCTTGACCTTCAATAGATGTCGGATCCTCCTCATCCATCACAACAACATTGTCTTCATGCTCTCGCTGCAACGGTAAATGTTCTCTATCCAACAAGAATGTGCCCGTGCCAAACTTGGCATTGATAAGCATCTCAATCAGCAGGGCAAATCCACATGACCTTTTCTCGTCACCGCAATTCTCTTAATGGTCTCTACCATCAAGTCCATCACCTTGAAAGGTGCTTTCTCATCAAGTATGTGCAGCATGTTGATAGAGTATCCTCCGATCATGCGATGATCTCCAGATTTGGGCATCAAGGTATGCCTCAAAATGGTATTAGTGGTAGGTAAGCCTGCTCGAGATAGTAGATCGAGCCGAGCTCCAGATTCCCAAATCCTTTGCTGGAACCTCTTTGTACATGTTCTTCATGGATTCATGATTCTTCTTGGAATCCCATATACATCAATATCATCTTCTCGTTGCAGACCGAGCATTCAGAATTTCTGCCCATTCTTCAACAGAAGAAGAAAATCTTTGACCTTCACCATCCATACAATCTTTCCATCGTGGTAGAAGTGAGTGTGGCATAAAATTGCATTATCATCTCATCGCTCCAACTGGTCAATTTCGACCTACAAAATCTGCAACACCACATGCAAAGTGAAACTTTCATGCACATGTGGAAAGAAATCTCATGCTCTTCTGTCAATGTACTTCCAATCAACATATCCGTGTCCGCGATTATGGGCTTCTTGTCCATCAAGACGGTCTCATAGAAGTCCCGCTGCTCTCTCGGTGTGAAATCTAGGATCTACAAGCAGTTCTTCTCCTCACGGCATATGGGTCGCTTTGTCTCCATAGCCCGAGACCTCTATCTTTCCTTGCCTTCATATCCTCAAATTTTGAGGATGAGCATCATTATGTAGTGGCAGTTTTGGACGAAGTTTCGCAAAACTGGTCCTTCATCATCCGACACAATTGGTGGCACATCATCCTTGTTCTTTTCAGACGCATTGGAATGTTTTCGACAGTCTTCTTGGGCTTGGCAGCAGTTTTGCTGGAGCTGCCTTAGCTGGAGCAGATTTCTTGGGCTTTGATGTGGCTCCGCCTTAATGGCATCACCCATGAGCTTTAGCTTCGAGGAGTAGGCTGGGGTGCTTCCTCATCCTCATCCTCTTCTCACGCATCATGCACTATCCTCTTTCTCTTGGAGGTTTCTTCACTTTGCTTGCAGCTGCCTCTCCCAAATTCAGCTTCTTAGCAACAGTTGATCTGCTTGACTTTGTCGGTGCCCTTCTTAGTTTGTTGACTTTGTTGCTTTTGGCAACAACCTTCCTTTTAGGCTTTGAGGTCACCTCTTCCTCAACAACAAAATCTGAATCTTCATCATCTGAATTTCTCTTCTTTCTAGCTCTAATGGCTGCAGGAGGCAAGCCACTTGGTGTACTCCTCTCACCATCATCGATGAGCTGCTAGGATCGTGACTAGTGCCCGCCTCGAATATCTGCAATGGGTGTCTCCGACTGCTCGACTGCCACCGGCATCCGATATGGCCGACAACCTGTGAATAGATAAGGTGTAGGCAGAGAAGAAGAGTCATCACAAAATGCGAAGTTTTTGCAAAAAATGAGTTCAAATTCTAGTATTAGGTTTTCAGAAGACATTTCGTCGATCGAAGTTTAAGATTCGTGAATCCGAAGTGTAAAACAGAGCTTTCACACCACTTTCGGTTGACCAAGTGGGTTTCGTCCGCCGAAAACACTAGGGTTTCATTGAATCTTCATTTCGTCACACCGATTTTGCACAACTCGGTTGGACCGAAGGGTGCAGGTAATGGCTATAGGCCAAATCGGTCATACCGAAATTATAAAATCGGTCTCACCGAGATGTGTTCGCGGAAACCTAACCCTAAAACTTTTACTCAATCTAGTTCAAACGAACTAATCTGGTGTACAGGAGGATTTCAATCGTGGCAAGATTCTAGGCAATCCAAACGTGCATTGAATCGAGATGGGAGCACGAGTGGGATCAAACTCACCCTAACTTGGTGGAGTTTTTCACGGCGGCAACGGCTCGGAGGAGATGTCCGCTGACGGAAACGGAGACTCGCGGCGAGGGCGACAAAGCGACAATGGCGACGATCCGGAGACCAAGGATACGGCAGAAGGGGTGGGGGCTAAACGCTTGAAGGAGTAATCAACGCTACGCTGCCCTCGGATATATACCCTTCATTGTCGGTGGGACCGAAGTTGTAAAACTCGGTGGCACCGAGATGGATAATCGCTAGCGCTTATGCACTTCGGTCACGCCGAAAATCACAACTCGGTTTCACCGAGGTGAAAACCTAGATCAGTCTAAATGCTTTCGGTTCGACCAAGTTTGAGTGAGTTGGTCTGACCGAAATCAATTAGAAGGTTTTGGAAGTTAGCCCTTGACGGATCGGTGGCTCCAAGTGCTCCTCACTCGGAGGGTCCGAAAATGACTTGTTCAATGTTTGTGATGTAAGCATGAATAGAATTTGAGACAAGAAAGCATAGATAGCTAGGGAGGTACTTTAGGCATTCTTGTCCATCCATTTGGTCGAAAAATCAAAACGACCAAAACAACAAATGGATGTCCTTAATGGATAAAATCATGCATCCAACATGCTCACACAATAAGATAGCAAATGAAATATGTGTCAAACATGCACAATCAAAACTCTAGCTACTAACACACAATTTGTCGATGACTAGGTCATCTTTATATGAGTATATTGACTTAGGAGCCAAATGAGAACATTTGATCATAGGTCATACTCATCGCTTAAGCACAAGTGGGGTTACCACTTTTACATAAAGCATTGATGTGTTCACATCATTTGAAGATGCTTTAGCTCAATTTTTAGAGCAAAGCTCCCCTAGATGTGAGAACCCCTTTAAAGGGTCAAACTAACCTTGGGTTGTCGAGAAGACTTCATGTAGATGTTGAAGATGTGGATGCTCAATGTTGATGAAGATCATCAAGAGTTGGGAGCTATCCTTGATTCGGCACTTTCAATACCTACATGGGTTAGTCCCACAAGGAACAAACAAGGATATCCATGGACATAGATTGAAGTTCACAATAGATGATGTCCATGAAAGCAATGATTACCTTGTCCCTTGACTTACCAACAAGAGGGTTTGTGACTCCATGAACTAGTGCACGATGTGGAAGTTGATTGCACAAGTTTTTGCCAAAATGAATGTGAGTGAAGTATGTTGGCGAGTCACCTCAAGAACTTTCTAGTTCTTCTTCTTGGGATCCACATCATCTTGATGGGAATCCTTGGGGTTGTAGTTGAGCTTGACGAAGTAGAACTTGACGTTTCCTTGGGAACCCACTTGACCATGGCTTGAGGTGCTTCAACAAATGCATCAATCTCCTCTTGAAGCTTGTCCTTGCCTTTTAGCTTGTGGTCTTGTGGTGGAAGGTCATCTTGAGCTTGTTCCACATTGGAAGAAGTAGGATCATACTTCCTTTTGAAGAACAAACTGTGGAGTAGGATATTGACCTTCTTCCCATTCAACACCCTCGGCGTTGAACTTTCGCTCAAAACCAATTCCTTGATTCTTCCGGTGCCTTCCTTGCTTAAGTAACAATTTCTCAAAGTTCTTGCTTCCGCAAGGCTCTTGTAGACACCTTTCTATGATACCTTTCAATAAACTATTTTCTTGCTCAAGTGTAACTTGGCTTGAAACATTGTTAGTGGAATCAAGAGAACTACTAGAAGCAACAACATTGGATTTAGCATGGTTATTGTTACTACTAGAGAAAGAATTTTTCTTATGCTTGTCATGCTTAGTCTTAATGGGTGGCAAGAAATTAGACAAGAGAAGTCGTTTGGCAAGATATGAAGAACTCTTCTTTCAAGATCGTCATTGATTGCTTTTAGAAACTCATGTTCTTGCTCTAGAGTGAGCTTCTCAAGCGTAGCTTCTCATGAGATCTTAGGAGCTCTCTATGATCTTCTTGAGTTGTTTCATGAGCTAACTTAAGAGTGTTTAGTTCTTTAGTTAGACGCTCAATCTCCTTCATAGCATTGTCATTCGACTCTTCTCGACTATAAAGACTACTAGCATGTTCATCGTTACTAGGTTCATTGGATTTATCATGTAAGAGCTCATCTTCACCAAGCAAGTCATCCTCATCACTATCAAAGTCAATGAATTCAGGGTGTGATACCTTGGGGCCTTTAGCCATGAAGCATCTTCCAATTCCCTCATTTGGTGAATCAAATAAGTCGAGGAGTTGGAGTTGAGGATACGAGAGCAAGACCGCAACACCTTCATCTTGATCTGTAGTCGGAGTTGGAGTGATAGCTTCCTTCGATTGATTGTCTGAGTCGGAGCCGAGACCCATTCACCTACATGAGCTTGATGTTTTCTTCTTGTGTAGCTCCTTGATGACTTGTCTTTCCTCTCCTAATCCTTGCTTCTCCGAGAGGGTCTTCGCTCATAACGATCATCTCTACTCCTTCTCTCTTTCCGAGGTGACTCATCTCTTGAGCTTCTTCTTCTTGGAGATTTTTCTTCTCTTGTGGGGAGCCGACACTCATTTGAGTAGTGTCCGGTCTTCCACAATTGTAGCAGCTTCGATCACGACTAGAAGATCTCTTTTCATCATATGATCTAGACTTTGAGCTTCTTTCTTTGCCTCTATTCTTGTAGAATTTGTTGAAGTTCTTCACCATTAGGCTTATCTCTTCATTGGAAACTAACTTGTCACTTGAGGTTGTGGGAGCATCACTTGTAGCTTTGTAAGCACCACTTGACTTGTTGTGAAGCTCTTCCTTATCCTTAAGTGTCATCTCATGAGCAACAATTCTTCCAATGACTTCGTTGGCTTGAGATTCTTGTAGTTTGGCATCATTTGGATCAAAGTGCACACGGTGTCATACTTTCCATCCAAAGCTCGAGAATCTTCTTGATGATGAATCGGTCGGTCATTTCTTCGCTTCCTAAGCCGGCAATCTCATTTGTGATGAGAGCAAGCCTAGAGTACATTTCAATAATTCTTCACCTTCCTTCATCTTGAACTTGTCAAGTCGACCTTGAAGAACATCTAGCTTTGATTCCTTCACGGACTCGGTACCTTCGTGCATTTCAACCAAAGTATCCCAAATCTCTTTTGCATTCTCAAGACGGCTGATTTTGTTGAACTCCTCGACACAAGGCATTGAAGAGAATGTCACAAGCTTGAGCATTGTTTTGCAACATCCGCAATTCTTCCGCTAGAAGCCGCGATCCGAACTTTTCCTTCCTCAAGAATTCACCTTGCATACCAACACAAATAATGCCCCATGCGGCTGGGTTATGACCAAGAATATGCATTTTCATTTTATGCTTCCAACTAGCAAAATTTGTACCATCAAAGTAAGGACCTCTACTTAAAATTACCCTCACTAGACGCCATACTCTCCTAGGTTGTGAAACCAAGCTTATGGAGTCCAATGCAATGGAAACCAATACAATGGAGACCAAAGCTCGATACCACTTGTAGGATCGAAAGTATGTCTAGAGGGGGGTGATTAGACTACTTGACAATATAAAAATTCTGCCTTTGACAAAGAACAATTTTTGGCAGATTCACAATTATGATCAAGTCAAGCATCACCCCACACATGCAATTCTAGAGTATAGGCAGCGGAAAGTAAATTGCACATGTAGTAAAGAGAGGTGGAGAAGAGCAAACGCAATTTTGGAGACACGGTGATTTTTCTCGTGGTTCCGATAGGTGGTGCTATCGCATTTCCACGCTGATGGAGACTTCAACCCACTGAGGGTAACGGCCATGAGAGTCCACGGAGGGCTCCACCCACGAAGGGTCCACGAAGAAGCAACCTTGTCTATTCCATCATGGCCTACGCCCACGGAGGGCTAGCCTTACTCGGGGTAGATCTTCACTAAGTAGGCGATCTCCTTGCCCTTACAAACTTCTTGGTTCAACTCCACATCTCGACGGAGGCTCCCAAGCGACACCTAACCAATCTAGGAGGCACCACCCTCCAAAAGGTAATAGATGTTGTAGATGATGATGAACTCCTTGCTCTTGTGCTTCAAATGATAATCTCCCCAACACTCAACTCTCCTCACTGATTTGGCTGTGGTGGAAGAAAGGATTGAGTGGAAAGCAACTTGGGAAGGCTAGAGATCAAGCTTCATATGGTGGGAGTGGAGCAACTTGATCTCAACACAAGGGTAGGTAGTTCTCTTCTCGTAAATGTAAGGTAGGAGTGGTAGTTCTTCTCGATGGCTCTCTCCACGTAATGAAGAGGGGTGGAGGGGTATTTATAGCCTCCACACAAAATCCAACTGCTACACACATTTGAGCAATCTCGGTGAGACGAAGTTGACAACTCGGTGAGACCGATAGTTCAAATAATGTGAACGTTGGGATTTTCGTGGGACCGAAAATACAATCTCTGCTAGTCCGATTCGTGCAATGACAAGAGCATGCCAATTTTGGTGGACCGACTTCATCATCTCGGTGACACCGATTTGATGATGAAGGTTACGTAAGCTTGGCAACTCATGTTTCGTGAGACCGAGTTCGTAATCGGAAAATCCGAGTTTTCTAGGGTTTGGCTTTATGGCTGAGGTGGTTCATCTCGGTGTGACTGAGTTTGGAAAATCGTGGGACCGAGACTACTTATGAGTGTATATGGCAGGTGAAAGTTGCCGATAGTTTAGGAGATGTATCACTAAGCACTTGAGCAACCAGATCATCATCATAACCTCATCCCCTTTAATAGTATTGGCTTTTCCTATGGACTCAATGTGATCTTGGATCACTAAACCAAAATGGAGTCTTGAGCTTTTGCCAATGCTTGCCTTAGCATTTTGAGGGTCCACTTCTTCAGTCCTTGCCATACCCATATCATCGAACTCTCTGAAATAATTCTCAAGTAACTATTAGTTCAATGATATATATGTTGTTATTAATTACCAAAACCACCCGGGGATTAGTTGCACTTTCATTGTGCAGTTGCATCCTGGAGGGCTGTCGGCCAAAAGAAACCTTGCCGGAAGGCTTTGCCGGCAAGTGCTCTTGCGCCAATGTGGTGACCACATATGCCTCCATGTATCTCCGCCAATAGCTCATGTCCTTCTTCCCGGAAATGCACTTCAATTTCAACTTCGCTGAATCTTCTTCTCACATGAGATGTCATCGATAAACCGGTACATACTTGATTGCTGGGCTACTTTCTCGCTTCTTCTTGCTCTTCGGGAAGTTCTCCTGTTTGAAGGAAATGGACGATCTGTCATGCCCATGCCGGAGCTTGTGCTCGACGACAAGGACTAAAGGCGAATGTCTGCTGCGGGAACATCCACTTCCACGGCAAGAATCTGTGATTCAGCCGGAGCGTGATGCTCCCCGGCAAGTGTGTCGGGACACAACTTGTCGGGAACTTCTGCTTCAACGAAACAAGCCCTAGGACTTGTCGGAGCAGACTGCCCCTCAGCACTCTTTGTGTCGATCTTGGGGACCTTCTTGACGGCGGCTTCGCGGAGCTCTGCCGGAAAGTAGTCACCAAAGAACCAACTTTCTTTCTTGCTCGGTCCATTGATGGTGTTACGTGGATGGTTGAGTCAGCTTGAGCAAAAAATCCCTGGTTCCACAGCAACTTAAGTGCGCTTGCACATTTTGACAAGCCATCCTGCAATGTCGCTCGAGCTCGGAAAATGTTCCATCTGCAGGCCGCCAAAATGCTCTTCCAGCTTCCTCACTTCATCAATGTAGGCTTCCATCGCTGGACTCGATAATCTTTGTTGACTTGGCGGACGACAAGTTGTGAGTCACCCCCATAATGAGCTTCTTGATCCCAAGGTCTTCGCGACTCGAGTCCGCAAGCAGGCCGTCATACTCTGCAGATTGTTTGTTGCCTGCTCCTTGGGAAAGTGCATTTGGATCACGACTTGAGGTGCTCTCCAAAGGTGCGACAGTAACACACCCGCACCGGCGCCTTGCAGCAAAAAAAGCACCATCAAAGTAGATGATCCATTCCTTATTTCCTTCCTTGACGGGATCTCGCTCTCGGAGTTTCTTCATCGTGTTGGCGCCCACTCGCTATGAATTCTGCCAATGCTCGGCTCGATAGTTGAAGTACTTTCAAACTTGAGGCCAAAGCTTGACAATTCCAGTGCCCACTCGACAATCCTGCCTGTTGCTTCAGGATTTTGCAATATCCTCTTCAACGGAAAGCGAGTGACAACTGTGATCTCGTGTGCTTGAAAATAATGACGCAGCTTCCTCGAGGCCATGAGAAGGCCGAAAAGCAACTTTTGCACTCCAGAGTATCTTGATCTAGCCCCATGTAGAAGGGAGCTGACAAAATAAACTGGGTGCTGCACCATCTTCTTCTGTTTCTCTGCCTGCGGCTGCGCAGATTCATCCTTGTCGGGACCAGATCTTGACGGAGAAGCCCCCTGCTTGTCGCTGGACTCGCTTGTCGCGGCCGCTGGCTCATCATCTGCCTCCCTCTCCGCCACTAACGCAGCACTAACCACTTGATTGGTTGCCGCTAGATACAACAGCAACTTCTCTTGTGGCTTAGGTGCGACAAGTCTTGGAGTGGAGGATAGTATCTCTTCAAGTCTCAGAAGCTGCCTCCGCTTCGGAGTCCATTTCATTGGACCCGCCTTTTTCAAAATTTTGAAAATGGCAGGCGCGCCAAGCAGACTTAGAGATGAACCTACTGAGAGCAGCAACACAGCCGGCAAGCCTTCGCACATCCTTGACGCGCTTTGGGGCTTCAATCTGCTCGATGGCCTTGATCTTGTCGGGGTTGGCTTCAATCTCCCTCTGGGACACAAAGAACCCGAGAAGCTTGCCGGAAGGAAATCCAAACATGCACTTCTCGGGGTTCAACTTGAGATTGACCCGCGAGATTTGCAAAAGTTTCTCCAAATCTTGAACCAAAGTTTCTCCGTTTTGCTCTTGACCACTATGTCATCCATGTATGCTTCTACATTCATGTGCGGTTGTGGCTCAAAAGCATGATCGACTACTCTTGCAAACGTTGAACCAGCATTCTTTAGTCCGAAAGGCATTCGACAAAGCAAAGACGTGCTACATGGAGTAATGAATGTGGTTTTCTTCATCCTCTTCCGCCATGAAGATCTCGATGGTATCCGAGTATGCATCAAGAAATGAAGGCAGATCACATCCGCCGTGGAGTCGGCTAATCTGGTCAATGCGCCGCAAGGAAATGGATCTTTGGACAAGCTTTATTAACATCGCGTGAAGTCAATACAAAGCCTCCACTTCCCGCTCGCCTTTGCGCACGACTCATCGGATTGGCTAACCACTTTGGATGGAGTACTCCTCGGACGAGGCCTCGCCGCTTCCAACTTCTTGATCTCTTCCAATGAACTTCTTGGCGCTCCACCGCTTGTTTCCGACTCGCTGACAGTGGCGTCACGCGTGAGGACAAACGGCAAGGTGGTGCTCAATTACTTTCCGGGAACACCGGGATGTCGATGGTTGCCATGCAAACACATCGACATTCGCCTGCCAGAAAGCAACGAAGCGCTTTCCTATTTAGGGTCAAGCGTGGCACCGATGGTGAAGGTACCACCAGTGCCATCCTCCTTGGCGGCCACTTTCTTGGTCTCCGTGCAGCTGTCTTCGCCTTTCTTGCACTTGCCGGTGGAGCTCGATGGTGCGCCCTCGACGGTAGCACAGCACCAAGAGGTGCGCTTGCCGGAGTGGGCATCGAGCTACTCTTGCCGGACTTGGTCTTCTTCTTCTTCCCCGGAGCTTTGCGGCAAGTGGTTTGCGCTGTTGCGGCTGCTGCTTCCCGGTAGATCTTGTCAAGGCAGATAAGTGCATCCTTCTTGTCGCCTTGGACAGAAATGACACTTATCGGACCGGCATCTTGAGCACATTGTAGGCATAGTGAGAGGCTGCCATGAACTTGGCAAGCGCCGACGGCCGAGTATCCCACCAGAGGGCAATGGGAAATCAGCAACGCCAAATGTGACTCTCTCTCGTCCCGAATTCAGCTCGCTGCCAAACGCCATCGGCAAGGTGATCTTCCCCTTGGGCTTGCTCCTTCCCGAGTTGATTCCTTGAAAGGTACCAGTTTCTTCGAGCTCATTGCCGGCATCCGGAGCTTGTTGAGCACCGCAGAAGAGATCAGATTTAGGCCGGCCCCGCCGTCAACCAACATCTTTGTGACCTTGAGGTTGCGGATGGTTGGCAAAACCAACATCGGCAAGCACCCGACCGCAGTGATGCGATCAGGGTGATCCTCAACATCAAAGATGATGGGCGTGCTGGACCACTTCAGGGGTTTGCACGACTCGACTGACGGTTCTGCTGCATTCACCTCCCGCACCCACTGTTTGAGTTGGCGGTGTGAGGTGTGCAAGGAAGCACCGCCGTCAACGCACAAAACCTCCGTCGCCTTCGGAAACTCTTGCTCGTCGGTCTCATCTTCATCCATCTCATCATCTTCATCTTCGTCTTCGTCTTTGTCGTGGCCACGGGGAGGTCTGTCTCCTTGCCGCTGCTTGGCCTTGCCGCGGCGCCCTCCCCGGCTGGGACGCTTCTTGCCAGATCCTCCGCCACCTTCCTGGGCATTCTCCTTGTCGCGGCGCCATATTCAGCTCAGAGCTCGCCATCCGCTCAACTTTCTTGCTTGGTGCTTGAGGTCATGGCCCTTGGTGCGATGGATCTTGCAAAGATCTTGCTTGTGAGCTATCTCGCTTGTCGGCGGCCACCACAGCCTCGCCGGAGTCACCAGCTTTGGCCTTCTCGGCGCCTGGCCCGCTTGCCGGATGCTCAACAACTAGCACATCCTTAGCCTTCCTCTTTTCGTTATTCAAGATATCGCCTCGATGCGGCTATATCTCCCACGTGTCGGGCACGACTTAGAGGCATAACCGCATTGAAAGCAATGTCGCAAGTGAGGTAATCTTCACATAACCCATGTAATACATAAGGAAAAAGATACATAGTTGGCTTACAATCGCCACTTCACACAATTACATGAATAAAGCATTACATCATCCAGATACAATCAAGGTCCGACTACGGAACCAAAATAAAAGAAGAACCCCAAATGCGATAAAGGTCCCCGAACGACCCCAACCGGGCTCCACTCATCGATCAACTAGAACGAAACAACACAATGGGCAAGATCTTCATCGAGCTCCTCCTTGAGCTTGATTGCGCCACCTTTCGTAACATAGGCACCTGCAAACTGGTTTTGAAGTATCCGGTGAGCCACGAGGACTCAAAGAATCCCATTACCATGGGTATCAAGACTAGCAAAGCTTAATGGGAAAGGAAGGGGTAAAGTGGTGAGGTTGCAGCAGCGACTGAGCATGATATGGTGGCTAACATACGCAAATGAGAGCGAGAAGAGAAACAAGCGGAACGGTCGTGAAGCTAGCAATGATCAAGAGGTGATCCTGAACACCTACTTACGTCAAACATAACACAGAAACCGTGTCACTTCCCGGACTCCACCGAGAAGAGACCATCACGGCTACACACGCGGTTGATGCATTTTAATTCGGATCTGGTGTCAAGTTATCTACAACCGGACATTAACCAATTCCCATCTGCCACATAACCGCGGGCACGACTCTCGAAAGTTTAAAACCTGCAGGGTGTCCCAACTTAGCCCAAGACAAGCTCTCACGATCATCGAAGGAATAGACCTTCACCCAAGACACTCCGATCAGACTCGGTATCCCGGTACATCAAGACATTTCGACAATGGTAAAACAAGACCAGCAAAGCCGCACGATGCACTGACAATCCCGATAGGAGCTGCACATATCTCGTTCTCAGGGCAACACCGGATAAGCGAAGCGCATTGTACCGACATAACCCAAGTTGCTAAGGGATGGTCCCGACGGTGCTCTAGTTTCACCAACGCTTAGACAAGCAATCGCCCGGGGGCTATAATAAAGATGACCCTTGGGTACATTACTCCAAGGGAAAAGTAGGTGGTGGTGAGGCAAATGGTAAAAGTCAATGTTGGGCCTTGCTGGACAAGTTTTATTCAAAGTGAACTGTCAGGGGTCCCATAAATCACCCGACAGCGTTAGGAACGCAAAATCCGGGAACATAACACCGGTATGATGGAAACTAGGGCGCAAGAGTGGAACAAAACACCAGGCATAAGGCCGAGCCTTCCACCCTTTACCAAATATATAGATGCATTAATAATATAAGAGATATTGTGATATCCCAACATAAACCCTGTCCACCATGGAGAAATCTCAACTTCACCTGCAACTAGCAACACTATAAGCAGGGCTGAGCAAAAGCGGTAACATAGCCAAACAACGGTTTGCTAGGAATGGTGTCAAAGGTTAGTGGTTCATGGCAATATGGGATGGCTTGATAAACAGGTAATAGGTAGCGCAACATAGCGATAGAACGAAGCAACTAGCATAGCAATGATAGTAGTGAGATCCAGGGTAGCGGTCATCTTGCCTGAAATCCCGCTAGGAAGAAGAACGAGTCCATGAAGAAGACGAACCACACGTAGACGAACGAATCCTCACGATCGCAACGAAACGGGAACTATCGAGAAGAAGCACACAACATAGGTAAACACACCACACATGAACAAGGCATGATGCACAACAAGCATGATGCATGACCAAGCTACATGAAGCTACTCATGGCAAGAGATTATGCAAACAAGAACAACACATCAAGGCAAGTTTAAATGAGGCCGGAAACAACATATAACAATTCCGGTAAGTCCTCATATGCATATTTCGAAATTGGTCCAGAACTGAATAAACCTTATGTTCAAGTTGTTAAACAGCAAGTTAAGATGCACCAAGATGATCTACACGAAATTCTAGTCAAGTTACATATAAAGTTCATTAGATTCGGAGCTACGGTCTAGAAGATATGAGCAAAACAAGTTAAGCATGGCATTGATGCAAAATGCACTCAAACATTAAGCAAACACACCAAAACAAGGATGCAACATGGTAATCTGAAGCTACATGCAAAAACAAGCAAGTTTCATATAGAGCACACTCAAAACGGAGCAACGGTGCAACACACACACACACACTATACAAGTCATAGCAACAATCTGTCCATAACAGCAACTAGGCATCTTATAAGCATCAAAACAACATGCTACAGCACCCCAACATAATAACAAAAGGCATGGGCATGAAGTACTGGTAAAGCATAACAAAACATGAACACTGAGCTATCTCTAGAAATCAATGGATCATGCTCAAAAGACATGGAGATATTGCAAATAATAACAGTTTCAGACTTATCAGCAAATAAGATCAAGTTGCAATGTTTAGAGCATTCAAACAACATGTTACAGGAACTTATCATGGCAAACAAAGGCATGGCATGATTCTACTAATTGCATAGGTCAAAAGACCCTTACTAACCATGAGCCAAAAGGGCACGGAAAATATGATGGCACCCATGTAAACATGGCAAGTTATATTACAGATTTGAACATGGCAGATACAACGATAAGTAGGCATGTTCGTGAGCTTGAACCACTCACTACAGAGCAATACATGGCATGGGAAGGCAACCAACAGTAAGAAGGCATGTTTATGAAGCTAAGCATGGCAAGATCAAATTCATAGGATACATGGATCACTAGGAAAACACATGGGAACAAGTGAACTTAATGTTAACACAGATGACAAAGAACATTTTCAAGCAACTTTGGAGCAAGATATGAACATGTTCCAGCAGGCTATAATGGCAACCAAGGGCATGAATGGATAGAGCAAGACATGTATATCAAAACATGTTTATAGAGCATCTCCAGATTATGCATAGAATGATTAGTGGAAGCATGTTAACACAAAGCAACAAATTATAACAGAATCTGCCAGAAAACAAAGAACAAAGAACTACCCTACTTAACAAGCTTGATACACTCAGCACACAACTCACAAAAATACATAGTCAACACCCCTGGAAAGATGGCATGGCATAGTTCAACATTCATGTAGAGCTCAACCTCATAGGATGCACACATAAATCATGGCAAAAATGATAAAACAGCAAGTTATAACAGTTTCAGCAGATTAACATCAAGATGCACACTTCCAACAGCATTTCGGGCATCACGATGAGCTCAAACGAAAATTATGCAATGAAATGAAATGAAGTACTCGTCGAGACGAACAATTTGACATATTACACGCGCAAAATGGAGCTACGGATGCAGAGATGTGATGCAATGAATATGGCATGATTTATGCAAGAAATTACGGGGACTTAGTGGATTTTCGGGGTCAACCTCTTGCACGGATTTTGATGCACGCCGGAAGCTCGCCGGAATTCGTCGGGGGGTCGCCGGACTTGCGGGAGAAGGACGCCGAGGTCGGGGAAGCCGGAGGGAGCCGGGGCCAGCCGGATCCGCAGCGCTGCCCGGATCTGGCCGGAGGTTGGCGGGCGGGCGCAGCCGGAGATGGCGCGGCTGGGCGGCGCCGCGGCCACGGGCGCTGAGGGCGCTGGCTGCCAGCGGCGCGGCGGAGGCCGAGGGGCAGGGCATGGGCGCCGCGGGAGGAGGCGGATTCTGGGCGCGGTAAGGGGACCAGCGGCGCGGGCGGCGCGAGCTCGCCCGGCCACGCCTGGCGGCAACAGCGGCGAACGGCAAGGGCGGTGAGCGCCAGCCGGGCGCGCGAGGCGGAGGGCGCGGGCGGCGAAGCGGCTCAAGCATGGCGCGCTGCTTTGCGGCCCGATCCGTCCCCGGGCCGGCGCAGTAAGGGCGGCGTGGGCGCTGAGGTGGCGGTGTGTGGTTGGCTGCGGCGGTGGAGATGGTGAGGTGGCGCGATCTGATTCGCCGGGGCGACGTGGTCGGCGGACGTGTCCGGCGGCGCGGGGAGGAATTTTTAGGGTTTCGGGGGAAAACATCCGGGATTTGGAATGGGGGGGTTTATAAATAGGCATAGAGGGAGCTAGGAGTGTCCAAATGAGGTGCGGTTTTCGGCCACGCGATCGTGATCGAACGACCGAGAGCATGGAGGGGAGTTTGGTGGGTTTTGGGCCACTTTGGAACGGGTGTTGGGCTAAAATAAAAGAGGCTTTTACGGTTACCCGGTTAACCGTTGGAGTACCAAACGAACTCCAAATGGCACGAAACTTGACAGGCGGTCTACCGGTGCTATACCAAGGCCGCTTGGCAAACCTCGGGCCATTCCGAGAAAGTTTAATACCCACTCACAAGAGGAGAGAAGAAGGGGACGCCGGATGTCATAGGAGTGCCGGATTGCAAAACGGACAACGGGGAAAATGCTCGGATGCATGAGACGAACATGCATGCAAAATGAAATGCACATGATGACATGATATGAAATGCATATGATGACATGGAAAAGTGCAACACGCAAGCACATGACATGGCAACGACGGGCGAATAACTGGCGGACACCTGGCGCAACGAAACCGGGGCGTTACAACACTCCACCACTACGAGAGGATCTCGTCCCGAGATCTAGGATGGCACCGGAGGGAAAATGGAAGTGGAAGAGAAGAGGTAAAACTAAGTTGCTTCCTTGACCAACGAGTGAAACCATGAACCTTGAGAGGTTGAGCAATTTAAAAGAAAGAGTACAACAGAGATGAACGAGATTTCGAACAATCCGGTAGAAAAGAGGAACAAGGAGAATTACGAGAATTTGAAGGTTGAAAGACATGGAAATAAGAGCTTCACGAACAAAAAGAATATGACCACGTCGGTATAATGAGATAGCCAAGGAACAAGAATGGCTGAATTTGGACAGCTCTCCGGTAGAAAAGAGAAGAAAAACTTGATGAGATGAAAAGATATTGAAGAGATGATACAACACTCCGGTTAAATGGATAAGCAAGAAAAGAACACGATCCTCCAAAAAAACGAGGTGATGGGTGAAGAGGACAACACCACAATGCTTCCATAACGAAAGAATAGAAGTTAGATCGTTGGGATAAAGGGACGGAGAATAAAATGACAACTTTTGCCACAAGTGAACTTGGAAAGCATCCTTGCAAAGAAGAATCGAATGGAGTTGTTGGAAAATTCAACAACGAAGCACAAGCTTGTTGTGGGCTTATGTAAACATCTTAAAACTTTAGGTGAAATTCTGCCACTATCAAAATCAATTGCTTGCTTGAGATCAATGAAGAGATGAAAACTGCTTCACCAAGATGATAGAGATATAACTTGGATCATTGATAAGCACCACAAATAGCAATATTCCTTAGGGAAGGCTTTAGGTGAAATCTATACCAAGATAACTCCAAAGAAGAGATTGGTGGATTTAAAATATCTCATTCTTGACAACATGTGAATCATGAAACATGAATGGAAATTGTCAAGAATGATATAATACCACCTCAAAAGATAAGATAGAAGGAATTGCACTTTGGAATGCAAGACGGAGAATACTTGAGCTTCTCAAGACAAAACAAGTGTTGGGCACCCTGTTTATTTAGAGTATAGCTTGGGGGATCATAACTTCGAGAGAAACCTTGAAGAACAATTGAACAATGAAAGAATCCTTGACGAACCACCATGTAGAGCCTCCATGAAGAATTCCGGTAATAAAAGGATGATAAAAAGAAAGAGAAGTTGAAAACACAAGGTGAAGCCTTGCAATAATTTAGATGGATCTTCGCGACGAGATAATGCGAAAAACTTGGAACTCCGGAAAAGAAATGATGAAGCATCTCGAACCAAGAATGTGATATCATGAACAACTCCGGAAAGAGAAATTAATCACTTGTATGAAACAAGAATAAGAATTATGTTATGCATATCCTTCACCAATTTAAATTGATGATAATCAACGGATTTGGCATACTACTTATTCTCGTAGAAAGGATTAAAAGAGATATATCAAACTTGAGAAGGTATTCAACGAACCACCGGTAGGATTGGAACAACAAATGAATTGATATGATGAACAAGGAAGAGAGATCTTGAAAGAACCACCGTAAGAATTGAAAATGATCGAAGTAGGGGTGCATCACCGGTAAGAATTAGCAAATGAACGAAGGTGCTTGAGACAAACTAGATTAATGAGAACAAAGAGATCAAGAACTGATTAGAGGATATTGAACGATGCACCGGAAGAATTTGAGAACGAGAGCTGAAAGCTGAGAATGAATAATACTGAGATGATGGGCTTCAGATAATGAAACTGAAAAGACTCCTAAAATGCTCCGGATGGGTGAAAAAGATTCTCACAGTCGAAAACAATTATGAGTGGATGGCAACAAGCTAGCACCATGAATCTTGAGAGAATGGAGCAAGATTTAAGAGAAATCCTTCTTCGGTCTTCACAACTGAGAATGACAAGGAGAAACACCACCATGAATTGTTGAGACACTTCGGAAGGATTAAATGCGAAGAGGTTGAGCCAACTACGAAAAGAATTTGAAAGATCTTGGAGAAAAGCATGTGACTGATGAAAATTCATTCTTACATCAAACTTGGAAAAGAATTTAGGATAGCTCTGGGAAAATAGAAGAGTCAGGTAAGATCCTGGGAAAAGACCTGTGGGTTAGGGCCCACTCAAAAGAACACCGTTGAAAAGATTTAAAAGAGATGTTGCACCGGTTGAATTAAATGACTTGAATGAGATACCAATCTCGAAATATCTTGAACGGATGCAGAGTGGAAACACGAATCTTCGAGATATCTTGAGTACTCCGGAATAACAAATAGCGAGAAGTAGAATGATAATGAGGTGCACCGGTATGAGAAGACATTAGAAACGAGGAAAGGAATATGATGAATATCGAAAGCTTGAATTCGATCCACCGGAGAAGAAACAACAATGAAAGATGACGAACTTGAAACTGTTGAGCATCTTCATGGGAAATCACCGGTTAAGAACATTGATTGAAAAGAATGAAGAGACTTCACATGAATAAATGGATACTTGATTAAAATAAATGAGTCCTTGAAGAAAAAGGGTGGGAGGGTGGGAAAAAAACAAAGACAACTTGGGACGGATGAAACAAACACCGTTGAGAAAACTTAGAATTGATCTCGCCGATGGGGAGAATGATGGGATCATCTCGAAGAGAAACGCACCGGTTGGAAAAGAATTAACATGACAATCTCGATGATCAAAAGGATTAGTACTCCCATAGAAATATGAGAACACCGTTTAGGAAAAGGTATGGATTCAACATTTGACTTCGAAGCAACTCGAATACCACAACTCAAAACAAAACCAAAGGACTTGGCTTGCAGAATAAGCCGGAAACAAACATATGATAGAGATTTACCCAATCCCATATCATGCATTTGTCGGAAAGATATTCTAGGAGCTACTTGAATTCCCACCTATAAAACTCCCGAAACTTTCTGGTTATGCAATCTGTGTTGGGGACAGGAAGCAATATATCTCACCCCAACTAACAATCCCTACATCCAAACTGTATCCATCCGTCAACACATAACCAAGAAACCTTGATAAATCGTGGTACCTCAACCTTCAAAAGCATCCGTTATCTGAGTCATGGCAATACTCCCGTACTCACCTCAAGATCGAAGTTAGCGGGGTTATCTCACCAACAACTGCATAAAAGAGATTTTCGATGTCGGGCATTAAACTCGGGTATTCCAGAACTCAACGATAAAATTATGACGACAACACCTCGAGCTCAACTCCCCGACACCTCCACTAAAAAACCCTCACCGACAGGAGGCACCAAGACAATGTTGTCATCATAAAACCATCTGAACGATTCTCAGATACCGCGTGATCCTAAAAAAATTTAGTGAAATTTGAGAAGAGAAGAGTCAAAACTCTGTCGTCGGATACCTCACCGAACCATTTAAGGACCGAGGAGTGTAAAGAATTCTAACTCTCCGATATATATAGTCCTAAATGACTCAAAACATTTTTCTAGACACAACTCGCCGCTAAAAACGATCAAGCAATGGGGCTGCTAAGGTCGGGAATGCTGATTACCAACTTATAACGCCTCTAGACACACCCGCCGGTGGTCGCATTCCTGGCGGGATCTAGATCGCCCCACGGATAAATACTAGTCTTTTCACAAGACTTTGTCCTCACTCAGGCGCACTCCGGGAGCAACTTCTCTCGGTCGGTCACCATCTCGAAACTACTCCAAGTGAGCACGCTTAACTTTGGAGTTCTCGTCCGAATGGATCCTGAAAAGAAGGAATTCCTTATTGATATGAGTAGTCTACATCCCTAATAAGCCGTGCTATTACATACACCCCACTCGTGAGGAACCGACATCCTCGTCGGGCCACCTGAACGTTTCCTCTTGGCACAACTGCTCTGCATCTAGTCCGTACATGTGCCATGTCTGTGTGCCACGACGGATCACAAACGCTATGAACAACATGACCAAGCACCTGTCCGCAACCATCCGTAAGCGCCAGGGTCGGCTCGATACCAACTTGTAACGCCTCGATGCGGCTATATCTCCCACGTGTCGGGCACGACTTAGAGGCATAACCGCATTGAAAGCAATGTCGCAAGTGAGGTAATCTTCACACAACCCATGTAATACATAAGGGAAAAAGATACATAGTTGGCTTACAATCGCCACTTCACACAATTATATGAATAAAGCATTACATCATCCAGATACAATCAAGGTCCGACTACGGAACCAAAATAAAAGAAGAACCCCAAATGCGACAAAGGTCCCCGAACGACCCCAACTAGGCTCCACTACTGATCAACTAGAACGAAACAACACAAAGGGCGAGAACTTCATCGAGCTCCTCCTTGAGCTTGATTGCTCACACCGCCGGTAACATAGGCACCGCAAACTGGTTTTGAAGTATCCGTGAGCCACGAGGACTCAAAGAATCCCATTACCATGGGTATCAAGACTAGCAAAGCTTAATGGGAAAGGAAGGGGTAAAGTGGTGAGGTTGCAGCAAGCGATCGAGCATGATATGGCTGCTAACATACATAAATGAGAGCGAGAAGAGAAACAAGTGGAACGGCCGTGAAGCTAGCAATGATCAAGAGGTGATCCCGAACACCTACTTACGCCAAACATAACACGTAAACCGTGTTCACTTCCGGACTCACGAGAAGAGACCATCACGGCTACACACGCGGTTGATGCATTTTAATTCGGATCTGGTGTCAAGTTATCTACAACTCGACATTAACAAATTCCCATCTGCCACATAACCGCAGGCACGGCTCTCGAAAGTTTAAACCCTGCAGGGTGTCCCAACTTAGCCCATGACAAGCTCTCGTGATCATCGAAGGAATAGACCTTTACCCAAGACACCTGATCGACTCGGTATCCCGTACATCAAGACATTTCGACAATGGTAAAACAAGACCAAGAAGCCGCCCGATGCGCCGGACAATCCCGATAGGAGCTGCACATATCTCATTCTCGTGGCAACACCGGATAAGCGAAGCGTGACAGTGCAACCGAAGCGAACCCAAGTTGCCAAGGGATGGTCCCAAGACGGTGCTCTAGTTTGGACCAACGCTTAGACAAGCTGGCGCCCGGGGCTATAATAAACATGACCCTTGGGTTAATTACTCCCAAGGGAAAAGTAGGTGGTGGTGAGGCAAATGGTAAAAGTCAATGTTGGGCCTTTGCTGGACAAGTTTTATTCAAAGCGAACTGTCGGGGTCCTATAAATCACCCGACCACAGTTAGGAACGCAAAATCCGGGAACATAACACCGGTATGACGGAAACTAGGGCGGCAAGAGTGGAACAAAACACCAGGCATAAGGCCGAGCCTTCCACCCTTTACCAAATATATAGATGCATTAATAATATAAGAGATATTGTGATATCCCAACATAAACCCTGTCCACCATGGAGAAATCTTCAACTTCACCTACAACTAGCAACGCTATAAGAAGGGCTGAGCAAAAGCGGTAACATAACCAAACAACGGTTTGCTAGGAATGGTGTCAAAGGTTAGAGGTTCATGTCAATATGGGATGGCTTGATAAACAGGTAATAGGTAGCGCAGCATAGCGATAGAACGAAGCAACTAGCATAGCAATGATAGTAGTGAGATCCAGGGTAGCGGTCATCTTGCCTGAAATCCCGCTAGGAAGAAGAACGAGTCCATGAAGAAGACGAACCACACGTAGACGAACGAATCCTCACGATCGCAACGAAACGGGAACTATCGAGAAGAAGAACACAACATAGGTAAACACACCACACATGAACAAGGCATGATGCACAACAAGCATGATGCATGACCAAGCTACATGAAGCTACTCATGGCAAGAGATGATGCAAACAAGAACAACACATCAAGGCAAGTTTAAATGAGGCCGAAACAACATATAACAATTCCGTAAGTCCTCATATGCATATTTCGAAATTGGTCCAGAACTGAATAAACCTTATGTTCAAGTTGTTAAACAGCAAGTTAAGATGCACCAAGATGATCTACACGAAATTCTAGTCAAGTTACATATAAAGTTCATTAGATTCGGAGCTACGGTCTAGAAGATATGAGCAAAACAAGTTAAGCATGGCATTGATGCAAAATGCACTCAAACATCAAGCAAACACACCAAAACAAGGATGCAACATGGTAATATGAAGCTACATGCAAAAACAAGCAAGTTTCATATAGAGCACACTCAAACGGAGCAACGGTGCAACACACACACACACTATACAAGTCATAGCAACAATCATCCATAACAAAGAATTAGGCATCTTACAAACATCAAAACAACATGCTACAGCACC
>JAHHZJ010000769.1:0-83776 GCA_021437245.1 Aegilops speltoides
GTAACGAGATTGAACTAGGTATTGAGATACCGACAATCGAATCTCTGCAAGTAACATACCGATGACAAAGGAACAACGTATGTTGTTATGCGGTTTGACCGATAAAGATCTTCGTAGAATATGTAGGAGCCAATATGAGCATCCAGGTTCCGCTATTGGTTATTGACCGGAAACGTGTCTCGGTCATGTCTACATAGTTCTCGAACCCGTAGGGTCCGCACGCTTAAGGTATCGATGACAGTTATATTATGAGTTTATGAGTTTTGATGTACCAAAGGAGTTCGGAGTCCCGGATGAGATCGGGGACATGACGAGGAGTCTCGAAATGGTCGAGACGTAAAGATCGATATATTGGACGACTATATTCGGACTTCGGAAAGGTTCCGAGTGATTCGGGTATTTTTCGGAGTACCAGAGAGTTACGGGAATTCGCCGGGGAGTATATGGGCCTTACATACGGGAATAGAGGAGAGAGGCCAAAAGGAAGGAGGCCTGCGCCCCCCCCCCCCCTCTCTGGTCTGAATTGGAAAAGGGGTGCAGCCCCCTTTTCCTTCTCCCTCTCCCCCTCTTTCCTTCTCTCTATTCCAACAAGGAAAGGAGGAGTCCTACTCCCGGTGGGAGTATGACTCCCCCCCGGCGCGCCTCCTCCTGGCCGACCGCACCCTCCCCCTTGATCCTTTATATACGGGGTAGGGGGACACCTCTAGGCACAACAACAATTGATCCTTGGATCTCTTAGCCGTGTGTGGTGCCCTCCTCCACCATAATCCACCTCGATAATATTGTACCGGTGCTTAGGCGAAGCTCTGTGTCGGTAGAACATCATCATCATCACCACGCCGTCGTGCTGACGGAACTCTCCCTCGACACTCGGCTGTATCAGAGTTCAAGGGACGTCATCGAGCTAAATGTGTGCTAGAACTCGGAGGTGCCGTAGTTTTGGTGCTTGATTGGTCGGGCCGTGAAGATGTACGACTACATCAACCGCGTTGTTCTAACGCTTCCGCTTTCGGTCTACGAGGGTACGTAGACAACACTCTCCCCTCTCATTGCTATGCATCACCATGATCTTGCGTGTGCGTAGGAATTTTTTTGAAATTACTACGTTCCCCAACATTTGTTTCAATAAAGTGCCAAGTAGGACCTTTGGGAAGACTTGGGTGAAGTTTACGTGATCTTGCTGTAAAAACCAGAAACTTTTACGCTCACGAGATTACCTGCCATTTTTTACTGGAGAGTGCTTTTAGGTTTATTATTTTTGCAGATGATTAATAGACAAATTCCTCAGGTCCATCAATTTATTTCAGAATTTGTTGAGTTACAGAAGTATAAGTTTGATACAGATTACTACAGACTGTTCTGTTTTTGACAGATTCTATTTTCTATGTGTTGTTTGCTTATTTTGATGAATCTATGAGTTATATCAGAGGGTATGAACCATAGAGAAGTTAGAATACAGTAGATATTACACCAATATGAATTTAGAATGACTTCATTACAGTACCTAAGTGGTGGTTCTGTTTTCTTATACTAACGGAGCTTACGAGTTTTGTTTTGAGTTTTGTGTGGTTGCATTGTTTGCATATGTTTGCTTGTTTAATGATTCTATTTGAGGATAGGAGTGTTAAATATGCAGAGACATTTAGTATGCCATGTTGAATAATAATTTAAGTGATTTGCTACAGTAGGAAATGATAAGGTTTTGCATTGGTTTATACTAACCTATCTCACGAGTTCTTGTTGAGTTTGTTGTGAATGAAGCTTTTGATAAAAAGAAACCATGTTATGAGAGGAATTAAGGAGACACAAAAGCTCAAGCTTGGGGATGCCCAAGGCACCCCAAGATAATATTTCAAGAAGTCTCAAGCATCTAAGCTTGGAGATGCCCCGGTAGGCATCCCACCTTTCTTCTTCAACAACTATCGGTTAGTATCGGTTGAGCCTAAGTTTTTGCTTCTTCACATGAGTTGTGCTATCCTTGCAATGTCATTTTTTTTGCTTGCTGCTTGAATAAATACCAAGATATGAAATTCTTAAATGTTAGAGAGTCTTCACATAGTTGCACAATTATTTGACTACTCATTGAACTTCACTTATATATATCTTTCGGAGTAGTTTGTCGTTTGCTCTAGTGCTTCACTTTTATCTTTTAGAGCACGGAGATGGTTATATTTTGAAGAAAGTGCTAGTCTCTCATGCTTCACTTATATTATTTTGAGAGTCTTAAACAGCATGGTAATTTGAATGAAAACTATCATAGGAAGTGAATTGGATGCTATGATCAACTTGATGCTTGATAATTGTTTTGAGATATAAAGGTAGTAATGTTAGGGTCATGCTAGTGGGTAATTATGAAATTGAGAAATACTTTTGTTGAAGTTGGCAAGTCCCGTAGCATACACGTATGGTAAAATTTGTGTGACAAATTTTTTGCATGAGGTGCTCTTTTGATTGTCTTCCTTATGAGTGGCAGTCGTGGACGAGCAATGGTCTTTTCCTACCAATCTATCCCTCTTGGGGCATGCGTAGTCGTACTTTGCTTCGATGGCTAAGTAGACTTTTGCAATAAGTATATGAGTTCTTTTTGACTAATGTGAGTCCATGGATATACGCACACTCGTCCTTTCACTTTGCTAGCCTTTATTATTACCGTGCAACTTTCGCCGGTATCATAAACCCTTTATTTACCTTCCTCAAAACAGCCACCATACCTACCTATTATGGCATTTCCATAGCCATTCCAAGATATATTGCCATGCAACTTTCCACCGTTCTGTTAATTACGACATGTTTCATCATTGTCATATTGCTCTTTGCATGATCATGTAGTTGACATCATATTTGTGGCAAGGCCACCTTCATAATTTTCATACATGTCGCTCTTGATTCATTGCATATCCCGGTACACCGTCGGAGGCATTCATATAGAGTCATATCTTGTTCTAGCTTTGAGTTGTAATTCTTGAGTTGTAAAGCCATATAAGTGTGATGATCTTCATTATTAGAGCATTGTCTCGGTGAGGAAAGGATGATGAAGACTATGATTCCCCCACGAGTCGGGATGAGACTTCAGACTTTACAAAAAGAAAAAAAGGGAAAGGCCAAAAAGAAAAAAAGAGGCCAAAGAAAAAAAGAAAAAAAGAAGAAAAAGAAAAAGAAAAAGAAAAAAAGAAGAAAAAATAAAAAAAATAAAATGAGAGAAAAAGAGAGAAGGGACAATGCTACTATCTCTTTTTCCATACTTGTGCTTCAAAGTAGCACCATGATCTTCATGCTAGAGAGTCTCCTATGTTGTCATTTTCATATACTAAGTGGGAATTTTTCATTATAGAACTTGGCTTGTATATTCCAATGACGGGCTTCCTCAAAATGCCCTAGGTCTTTGTGAGCAAGCAAGTTGGATGCACACCCACTTAGTTTCTTTGTTGAGCTTTCATATATTTATAGCTCTAGTGCATCTGTTGCATGGCAATCCCTACTCACTCACATTGATATCTATTAATGGGCATCTCCATAGCCCGTTGATACGCCTAGTTGATGTGAGACTATCTTCTTCCTCTTTTTATCCTCACAACCACCATATACCACCATAGTGCTATGTCCATGGCTTGCGCTCATGTATTGCGTAAGAGTTGAAAAACCTGAAGCACGTTAAAAAGTATGAAACAATTGCTCGGCTCGTCATCGGGGTTGTGCATGATGGGAGTATTTTGTGTAATGAAAATGAAGCATGGCCTAACTATATGATTTTGTAGGGATAAGCTTTCTTTGGCTATGCTATTTTGATAGGACATGATTATTTGTTAGTATGCTTCGAAATATTATTATTTTTATGTTTTATAAGCTTTTATCTTGACTCATTTGGATCTGAACATTCATGCCACAATTACATTGAGAATTATGCTAGAAACGGTGATTGAAATTATCATTGATCAAACTTGTGCACCTTCTAGCATTCACACTTCATAAATTCTTTCTTTTATCATTTACCTACTCGAGGACGAGTAGGAATTAAGCTTAGATGATCGATACGCTCCAACGTATCTATAATTTATGAAGCATTCATGTTATTTTATTATCTGTTTTGAATGATTACGGGCTTTATTATACACTTTTATATTACTTTTGGGACTAACCTATTAATCGGAGGCCCAGCCCATATTGCTGTTTTATTGCCTGTTTTAGTATTTCGAAGAAAAGGAATATCAAACGGAGTCCAAATGGAATGAAACCTTCAAGAACGTGATTTTTTGGAAGATTATCATCCCGAGACTTGAGTTCACGTCGAAGATACTCGAGGATCCTGTGAGATAGCCCCCATCTGGCGCGCCGCCTCGTGGACCCTCGAGCACCCCCGACCGACTTCTATATAAGCCACGTGCCTAAAACCATTGAATATCAAGATAGATCGATTTCCGCCGCCGCAAGCCTCAGAGCCACCAAAACCTCTCGAGCCTGTTAGGCACTCACGGAGGGGGAACCCATCATCGGTGGCCATCTTCATCATCCCGGCGCTCTCCACGACGAGGAGGGAGTAGTTCACTCTCGGGGCTGAGGGTATGTACCAGTAGTTATGTGTTTGATCTCTCTCTCTCGTATTCCCTCTATGACACGATCTTGATGTATCCCGAGCTTTGCTATTATAGTTGGATCTTATGATGTTTCTCCCCCTCTACTCTCTTGTGATGAATTGAGTTTCCCCTTTGAAGTTATCTTATCGGATTGAGTCTTTTATAAGAACACTTGATGTATGTCTTGCCGTGCTTATCTGTGGTGACAATGGGATATCATGTGCCACTTGATGTATGTTTTGGTGACCAACTTGCGGGTTCCGCCCATGAACCTTTGCATAGGGGTTGGCACACGTTCTTGACTCTCCAGTAGAAACTTCGGGGCACTCTTTGAAGTACTTCGTGTTGGTTGGATGAATCTGAGATTGTGTGATGCATATCGTATAATCATGCCCACGGATACTTGAGGTGACAATGGAGTATCTAGGTGACATTAGGGTTTTGGTTGATTTGTGTCTTAAGGTGTTATTCTAGTACGAACTCTTTAATAGATCGATCCGAAAAAATAACTTTGAGGTGGTTTCGTACCCTACCATAATCTCTACGTTTGTTCTCCGCTATTAGTGGCTTTGGAGTGACTCTTTGTTGCATGTTGATGGCTTGTTATATGATCTATCTATGTTATTATTGTTGAGAGAACTTGCACTAGTGAAAGTATGAACCCTAGGCCTTGTTTCCTATCATTGCAATACCGTTTACGCTCACTTTTATCATTAGTTACCTTGCTATTTTTATAATTTCAGATTACAAATACCTTTATCTACCATCCATATTGCACTTGTATCACCATCTCTTTGCCGAACTAGTGCACCTATACAATTTACCATTGTATTGGGTGTGTTGGGGACACAAGAGACTCTTTGTTATTTGGTTGCAGGGTTGTTTGAGAGAGACCATCTTCATCCTACGCCTCCCACGGATTGATAAACCTTAGGTCATCCACTTGAGGGAAATTTGCTACTGTCCTACAAACCTGTGCACTTGCAGGCCCAACAACGTCTACAAGAAGAAGGTTGTGTAGTAGACATCACTCCCACTCACTTTCTTGTAAATACAGGCTTCTCCAAAAGTCTGTATAAATCCATATGCTTTGATCACACTATCAAAGCGTTTATTCCAACTCCGAGAGGCTTGCACCAGTCCATAAATGGATCGCTGGAGCTTGCACACTTTGTTAGCATCCTTTGGATCGACAAAACCTTCTGGTTGCATCATATACAACTCTTCTTCCAGGAATCCATTCAGGAATGCAGTTTTGACATCCATTTGCCAAATTTCATAATCATGAAATGTGGCAATTGCTAAAATGATTCGGACAGATTTAAGCATCGCTACGGGTGAGAAAGTCTCATCGTAGTCAACCCCTTTAACTTGTCGAAAACCTTTCGCAACAAGTCGAGCTTTGTAGACAGTAACATTACAATCAGCGTCAGTCTTCTTCTTGAAGATCCATTTATTCTCGATGGCTTGCCGATCATCGGGCAAGTCAACCAAAGTCCACACTTTGTTCCCATACATGGATCCAATCTTAGATTTCCTGGCCTCAAGCCATTTTGCAGAATCTGGGCTCATCATCGCTTCCTCCTAGTTCATAGGTTCGCCATGATCAAGTAACATGACCTCCAGAATAGGATTACCGTACCACTCTGGTGCGGATCCTACTCTGGTTGACCTACGAGGTTCTGTAGTAACTTAATCTGAAGTTTCATGATCAACATCATTAGCTTCCTCACTTATTGGTATAGTCGTCAGAGGAACCGGTTTCTGTGATGAACTATTTTCTAATAAAGGAGCAGGTACAGTTACCTCATCAAGTTCTACTTTCCTCCCACTCACTTCTTTCGAGAGAAACTCCTTCTGTAGGAAGGATCCATTCTTGGCAACAAATGTCTTGACTTCGGATCTATGATAGAAGGTGTACCCAACAGTTTCCTTTGGGTATCCTATGAAGACACATTTCTCCGATTTAGGTTCGAGCTTATCAGGTTGAAGCTTTTTTACATAAGCATCGCAGCCCCAAACTTTAAGAAACGACAACTTTGGTTTCTTGCCAAACCACAGTTCATAAGACGTCGTCTCAATGTATTTTGATGGTGTCCTATTTAATGTGAATGCGGCCGTCTCTAAAGCATAACCCCAAAACGATAGCGGTAAATCAGTAAGAGACATCATAGATCGCACCATATCTAGTAAAGTACGATTACGACGTTCGGACACACCATTACGCTGTGGTGTTCCGGGTGGCGTGAGTTGTGAAACTATTCCGCATTGCTTCAAATGTAAACCAAACTCGTAACTCAAATATTCTCCTCCACGATCAGATCGTACAAACTTTATTGTCTTGTTACGATGATATTCAACTTCACTCTGAAATTCTTTGAACTTTTCAAATGTTTCAGACTTATGTTTCATCAAGTATATATACCCATATCTGCTTAAATCATCTGTGAAGGTGAGAAAATAACGATATCCGCCGCGAGCCTCAACATTCATTGGACCACACACATCAGTATGTATGATTTCCAACAAATCAGTTGCTCGCTCCATAGTTCCAGAGAACGGCGGTTTAGTCATCTTGCCCATGAGGCATGGTTCGCAAGTACCAAGTGATTCATAATCAAGTAATTCCGAAAGTCCATCAGTATGGAGTTTCTTCATGCGCTTTACACCAATATGACCTAAACGGCAGTGCCACAAATAAGTTGCACTATCATTATCAACTCTGCATCTTTTGGTTTCAACATTATGAATATGTGTATCACTACTATCGAGATTCATCAAAAATAGACCACTCTTTAAGGGTGCATGACCATAAAAGATATTACTCATATAAATAGAACAACCATTATTCTCAGATTTAAATGAATAACCGTCTTGCATCAAACAAGATCCAGATATAATGTTCATGCTCAACGCTGGCACCAAATAACAATTATTTAGGTCCAAAACTAATCCTGAAGGTAGATGTAGAGGTAGCGTGCTGACGGCGATCACATCGACTTTGGAACCATTTCCCACTCGCATCGCCACCTCGTCCTTAGCCAGTGTCCGCTTAATCCATAGTCCCTATTTCGAGTTGCAAATATTAGCAATGTAACCAAGATCAAATACCTGTGCTATGCGAGCTCGTAAGGTACACATCAATAACATGTATATCACATATACCTTTGTTCACCTTGCCATCCTTCTTATCCGCCAAATACTTGGGGCAGTTTCACTTCCAGTGACCCGTCTGCTTGCAGTAGAAGCACTCAGTTTCAGGCTTAGGTCCATACTTGGGTTTCTTCTCTTGAGCAGCAACTTGTTTGCTGTTCTTCTTGAAGTTCCCCTTCTTTTTCCCTTTGCCCTTTTTCTTGAAACTGGTGGTCTTATTGACCATCAACACTTGATGCTCCTTCTTGATTTCTACCTCCGCAGCCTTTAGCATTGCGAAGAGCTTGGGAATTGTGTTATCCACCCCTTGCATATTATAGTTCATCACGAAGCTCTTGTAGCTTGGTGGCAGTGATTGAAGAATTCTGTCAATGACGCTATCATCCGGAAGATGAACTCCCAGTTGAACCAAGTGATTATTATACCCAGACATTCTGAGTATATGCTCACTGACAGAACTATTCTCCTCCATCTTGCAGCAATAGAACTTATTGGAGACTTCATATCTCTCAATCCGGGCATTTTCTTGTAATATTAACTTCAACTCCTGGAACATCTCATATGCTCCATGACGTTCAAAACGTCGTTGAAGTCCCGGTTAGAAGCCGTAAAGCATGGCACACTGAACTATCGAGTAGTCATCAGCTTGGCTCTGCCCGACGTTCATAACATCTGGTGTTGCTCCTGCAGCAGGTTTGGCACCTAGCGGTGCTTCCAGGACGTAATTCTTCTGTGCGGCAATGAGGATAACCCTCAAGTTACGGACCCAGTCCGTGTAATTGCTACCATCATATTTCAACTTTGCTTTCTCAAGGAACACATTAAAGTTCAACGGAACAACAGCACGAGCCATCTATCTACAACAAACATAGACAAGCAAAATACTATAAGGTACTAAGTTCATGATAAATTTAAGTTCAATTAATCATATTACTTAAGAACTCCCACTTAGATAGACATCTCTCTAATCATCTAAGTGATCACGTGATCCAAATCAACTAAACCATAACCGATCATCACGTGAAATGGAGTAGCTTTCAATGGTGAACATCACTATGTTGATCATATCTACTATATGATTCACGCTCGACCTTTCAGTCTCAGTGTTCCGAGGCCATATCTACATATGCTAGGCTCGTCAAGTTTAACCCGAGTATTCTGCGTGTGCAAAACTGGCTTGCACCCGTTGTAGATGGACGTAGAGCTTATCACACCCGATCATCACGTGGTGTCTCGGCACGACGAACTTTGGCAACGGTGCATACTCAGGGAGAACACTTTTATCTTGAAATTTAGTGAGAGATCATCTTATAATGCTACCGTCAATCAAAGCAAGATAAGATGCATAAAAGGTAAACATCACATGCAATCAATATAAGTGATATGATATGGCCATCATTATCTTGTGCTTGTGATCTCCATCTCCGAAGCACCGTCATGATCACCATCGTCACCGGCGCGACACCTTGATCTCCATCTTAGCATCGTTGTCGTCTCGCCAACTATTGCTTCTACGACTATCGCTACCGCTTAGTGATAAAGTAAAGCAATTACATGGCGATTGCATTGCATACAATAAAGCGACAACCATATGGCTCCTGCCCGTTGCTGATAACTCGGTTACAAAACATGATCATCTCATACAATAAAATATAGCATCACGTCTTGACCATATCACATAACAACATGCCCTGCAAAAACAAGTTAGACGTCCTATACTTTGTTGTTGCAAGTTTTACGTGGCTGCTACGAGCTGAGCAAGAACCGTTCTTACCTACGCATCAAAACCACAACGATAGTTCGTCAAGTAAGTGTTGTTTTAACCTTCTCAAGGACCGGGCGTAGCGACACTCGGTTCAACTAAAGTTGGAGAAACTGACACCCGCTAGCCACTTGTGTGCAAAGCACATCGATAGAACCAGTCTCGCGTAAGCGTACGCGTAATGTCGGTCCGGGCCGCTTCATCCAACAATCCGCTGAACCAAAGTATGACATGTTGGTAAGAAGTATGACTTGTATCGCCCACAACTCAATTGTGTTCTACTCGTGCGTATAACATCAACGCATAAAACCTAGGCACGGATGCCACTGTTGGGGAACGTAGTAATTTAAAAAAAAAATCCTATGCACACACAAGATCATGGTAATGCATAGCAACGAGAGGGGAGAGTGTGTCCACATACCCTCGTAGACCGAGAGGGGAGAGTGTTAGCACAACGCGGTTGATGTAGTCGTACGTCTTCATGGCCCGACCGATCAAGCACCAAAACTACGGCACCTACGAGTTCTTGCACACGTTCAGCTCGATGACGTCCCTCGTACTCCGATCCAGCCGAGTGTCGAGGGAGAGTTCCGTCAGCACGACGATGTGGTGACGATGATGACGTTCTACCATCGCAGGACTTCGCCTAAGCACCGCTACGATATTACCAAGGAGGACTATGGTGGAGGGGGCACCGCACACGGCTAAGAGATCAATGATCAATTGTTGTGTCTATGGGGTGCCCCCCTCCCCCGTATATAAAGAAGTGGAGGAGGGGGCCCGCCAAGGGGGGTGGCGCGCCTTAGGGGGAGTCCAACTCCCACCGGGAGTAGCACTCCCCCCTTTCCTGTTAGGAGAGGGAGAGGGAAGGAAGAGGAAGGAGGGAGGAAGGAAGGGGGGGCCCTCCCAATTCAGATTGGGCTTGGGGGGGGGCGCCCCCTCCCTTGCTCCTTTCCCCTCCTTTCCACTAAGGCCCAATAAGGCCCATATATATCCTGGGGGGTTATGATAACCTCCTAGAGCTCCGGTATTGTCCCAATCTCACCCGGAACCTTTCCGGTGTCCAAATATAGTCGTCCAATATATCGATCTTTATGTCTTGGCCATTTCGAGACTCCTTGGCATGTCCTTGATCACATCCGGGACTCCGAACAACCTCCGGTACATCAAAACACATAAATTCATAATATGAATGTCATCTTACTTTAAGCGTGCGGACCCTACGGGTTCGAGAACTATGTAGACATGACCGAGACACGTCTACGGTCAATAACCAATAGCGGAAGCTGCATGCTCATATTGGCTCCTACATATTCTACGAAGATCTTTATCGGTCAAACCGCATAACAACATGCGTTGTTCCCTTTGTCATCGGTATGTTACTTGCCCGAGATTCGATCGTCGGTATCTCAGTACCTAGTTCAATCTCATTACCGGCAAGTCTCTTTACTCGTTACGTAATGCATCATCTCGTAACTAACTCATTAGCTACATTGCTTGCAAGGCTTATAGTGATGTGCATTATCGAGAGGGCCGAGAGATACCTCTCCGACAATCGGAGTGACAAATCCTAATCTCGAAATATGTTAACTCAACAAGTACCTTCGGAGACACCTGTAGAGCACCTCTATAATCACCCAGTTACATTGTGACGTTTGGTAGCACACAATGTGTTCCTCCGGTAAGTGGGAGTTACATAATCTCATAGTCATAGGAACATGTATAAGTCATGAAGAAATCAATAGCAACATACTATACGATCAAGTGCTAAGCTAATGGGATGGGTCAAGTCAATCACATCATTCTCCTAATGACGTGATCCCGTTAATCAAATGACAACTCATGTCTATGGTTAGGAAACTTAACCATCTTTGATTCACGAGCTAGTCAAGTAGAGGCATACTAGTGACACTATGTTTGTCTATGTATTCACACATGTATTATGTTTCTGGGTAATACAATTCTAGCATGAATAATAAACATTTATCATGATATGAGGAAATAAATAATAACTTTATTATGGCCTCTAGGGCATATTTCCTTCAAAAACATCCGATGTAATTGTGTGCGGTCGATGAACATGCAACTGTGTGCGGTCTCTTTGCAAAATTTCAATGTTGTGGCGTTCGGCTTCCATCAGTCCTGAGTGCGGTGCAGTCGGAGCACCCAATCGGCTGGAGTACATGATACTTTCCCCGGGCAGGTGTTTCCTCGCCTGTGCAGTTCAGGCGTGTTTGGTTGCCCGCATGAGGCCCAACCAGACCCGTGTGCGAAGAAAACATGTTGTTTGGTTGATTGCATACACTGTTGGGCCTGCATAGCATGGAACTTAAAGTATCTGAAAACGCTCCGATCGGCAGTTTCTTGTGAGTCAGGCCGACGCGAGCACAAGCGAGCGGACCCTTGCAAGAGTGGAGATGGGAGGGGTGCGAGGTGATTACCTGAGGTCTTCTTCGACCTCCAACCTCCAGTAAGCTTCTCTCTAATCTTCTCTTTTCCTTGTCCCTCAGATCTACACAATGATGCTTCGATTCGAGCTAAGATCTACACAAAAAAGATGCACTTCGATACTACGGTTCCCATTCAGGCGATCGGTTCGTAGTTTTGTCGGCCGAAAGTTCATTATTTCATGTTCCCTTTTGGAGCTATTCTGGACGGATTTTTTCAGATTCGTCGCGCACGATCGATCGTTTGAAATTTTCTTTGACCAGCAGCTTAATCTCGCAGTTCCGCACAACATTCGTGTTGCAAGTTTATGGTTTCGACGATCGTAACTTCATCTCTCCTTGAACAGCTGTCTAGTACACTCACGCCGCCATGTCGAGCTCCTCTGTCCTCTGCTCAGAGCCCTCCTATTCGTCCCTCTCAACGCCGACGCCCTTTCCCTTGATCTCCTTGCTCGCATCGTAGTACACTAGAGTCGTTTCCGGCGTCGCTCATCTCGGCCTACTCTCTGTCGTCCTCCTATTGCACTAACGCTGCAATGACGCGCACACTGCAGTTCGCCACGCACCGCCGACGGGGTTGATCATCTTGGCCTCCTCTCAGCCTCCTCTCTCTTATCCCACTACACTGGAGTCATTTCTGGCGTCGATCATCCCGGCCTTCTCTCTCGTCCGACTGCACGGGCGATATCATGGCACAAGCACTACATTCTCCTCCTCTGTCCACTGTCTTTGCCAGAGCACCGCAACTAGTTCGTTGATGGTATCGCTCGTTGTGCCGCCATTGGGGTCGCTCTCCCACGACTCCATGCTTGTCATGTCGGGCATGTGCGGCAACAAGACTTCTCGTGTATCCTGCAGCAACAACGGGAGCCGTTGTGTGTCACCCGCAGCGAGACACAAGCTCGTCTCGCGGCAGCCACGCAACTAATGGACCGCCCCAAGTAGCTTTATAGGATAATACATTTTTCTTATCTTTTGTTTATATTTTCGCAAATATTCCAAAGACATGCATGCAACAGAACGCGGCATGGTCAACGTGGTCAAGGAACGATTTCCATCGGAAGAGTACTGTACGTGGAGATGCTGACAGCTGGGTCCACGGCCGCAGCAAGGAAGTGCCTCCTTATTACGTGAAAAATAATGATTCCTCCACCTGAAAGCAGGGACCCACCAGGTGGGCCAACATATTTTGCAAAAAAAAAAAAGTTTCCTCCCGACTGCTGGGACCCACCAGCTACATCTTCGCACGCAAGAAAGTGTGTCCGGGCAAAAAAACGATTCGCCCCCCTGACTGCTGGGACCCACCAGCTACATCTTCGCACACAAGGAAGTGCGTCCATACTACGGGCAAAAAAATGATTCACCCCCCTGACTGCTGGGACCCACCAGCTACATCTTCACACGCAAGGAAGTGTGTGACAGTCGAGACCCACCTGGTCGAAACGTACGTAGCGTTGTCATTCTGGTCGTGAACATGTACTTACATACTGTTCAATATAGAGGCACGCATGTGTCGTAGTAGAGGCGTGCACGTAGCATGTACACGTACATACAATGGTCAAGGGGCAAGAAAGTAAATACAGCCACGCACGTACATACGGGCGGGGTCTCGAACGCCTACTCGCGCATACGTACGGCCAAGGCTCGTGTACATGGCTGGGTCGGAACGGAGAAACTATGTCATCGTCGTGTTCATGGGGAGGCAACGGAATGTGTCGTGTTCATCGGGAGGCAACGGAACGCGTGGGAGCCAACCGGCTTGGACGAAACAGCCAATGGAAACGAGGCCTGGCGTTCCGCACAACGGAGGAAACGGCCTTGTGTTCGACCGGCCACGTTCGAAATGGGATCATGTTCATCGGGAGGGGTCTGGCGTACCGCAAAACGGAGGAAACGGACTTCTGTTGGATGTTCTATGGTCGAAGCGGGGTCCTGTTGATCGGGAAGGGTGTGGCATACCGCAAAACAGAGGAAATGGACTTGTGTTGGAGCGCTACGGTCGAAACGGGGGTCCTGTTCATCGGGAGGGGTGTGGCATACCGCAAAACGGGACTCCACGGGATATTGTTCATCTCCACCGTCGACCTCCTCCAACCTCCACGGGCTACTGTTCATCCATCGTCGACCTCCTCCGGCCTCCACCGGATCGCTCATCCACGGGCTCCTGCTCATCCAGCCTCCACCGTGTGCTACTCCACCGCCATCGCTCAACCAGCCCTCTCCACGTGCTCTGCTCAACCACCCTTCCACGGGCTATCGCTCATCCAGCCCTCCACCGCCATCGCTCAACGAGCCCTCCATGGGGTCGCCCTGTTCATCCACCCTCCACGGGTCCTGTTCATCCAGCCCCAAGCGGCTCGATCGATCGGGGTCCCTGTTCATCCAGAGGCAACACCACGGGGTCCTGTTCATCCACCCTCCCCACCGGAACTGTTCATCCAAAGCCCCCAAAGAACGCCATTGCTCATCCAAACCCCCCAAAGAATGCTCACTGCTCATCCAGAGGCAGATCGATCGGCTTCGATTAGCGCAGATGGCGGCGACTCCGCCGATCGCTCGGGTTCAGTAATGCGTAGCCTGTAGTGCAATCGCTCGAGTTCAGTTAGGCGACACCTCACTTGGGTTCAGTTAGAGCCCAACGCCGCACTCCACGCCAGCAGCGTCACGAGAGAAACGCACATCGCCGCCCCGACCACCCCGTAAACGGAACTCCCGATATTTTCCTTGCCCTCGCTTCTACCATGGTTTTTTCCGTCATGGACGGCCGAAAGAATGTCATGCAGCTGCGTCTCCGGCCCACCCAGGACGAAAAACCCATTTTATGTCATGATTTTTTATCATAGAAGTAGGAGCCCACCACATATATGATGATACTGGGTTTTGTCAAAATTATCGTCATAGAAGTGTCATAAGTATGACAGGAAAAAAATTCGTTCGGCTCAAAATGTCACCGATGTGTCTTTTTTTGTAGTGTCGGTCGCCGCCTCCAAGGGCACCAATAGTGGAATCACGACATCTCGCGTTGTGTGAGGGCGTGAGGAGAATACGGTGGCCCTAGTGGCTTCCTGGGGAGCATTGTGCCTCCACACCGCTCCAACGGAGACGTACTTCCCCTCAAAGGGAAGGAACTTCGGTAACACATCCTCATCTCCATCGACTCCGCTCTTGGTTATCTCTCACATTTACTTGTGCAGGCTTATATTGTGTTGTATCCTTTGCTTGCTTGTGTGCTTGTTGTTGTTGCATCATATAGGTTGCTCACCTAGTCGCATATCTAGACAACCTACTTTGATGCAAATTTTAATTTGGTAAGGAAAAGATAAAAAATGTTAGTTGCCTATTCACCCCCCCCCCCCTCCCCTCTCTAGTCAACTATATCGATCCTTTCAAAGTCGAGCCTGCGTTGTGACTAGTTGCGGCTCAGAGTCGTGAGTCGACACTAAGCTGATTCGACCATATTTTTATGACTCATAGACTAGTCGTCGACTAGTCGCGACTAGTCGAGCGACTCGAAATCCATGCAGTAATCTAACACTAAAAATCAGAGGTAATTACAGTGCTACTACACATGGAATTACATAGTAAATTACCCAGGAATTACATTGCTATTACACATAGGAATTTAGTGAAATTATTCAGGAAAATACACTTTAAAAACTTGGGAAACATTTACAACCACACACTACACACCTTACTCTGCAAAAATCTTATACGGGAGTAGGCACTGCAAAAAGCCTAACACAGGGAAACAATCACCTAAATCATAAAACACGAGGAAAACACCCAAAATGCATACATCTACAATGATATTCAGGGGGGGTGGAGAAGAAAATTACATGAAACAGCCAGTCCGAAGCAATACAGAGGCTACTATATTAGCGGAAATCACCAATACCTAACCACAAACCCTTTGATGACCTACATCTCAACAACTCTTCAAAAACGAGACACCATACCAGCACCTACAGTGATGCGGACATAGCTAGTATAAAAACGTTTACACATATTACACGGCAAATAATGACCAGGTAATGTTGTTCCTCGGTGCATATAATTTGACTATAAGAAGAAGCCAATACTACCTTCATGTTTTAATCTGCTTGTACTCAGGCACAAAGGTGTTGACGAAAGAAGATTACATGGAGTCAGATGCATGCATGAAATCAGCCCAGCCATCCATGTTGTATGCTACGTGCAACCTAGAAGATGCATGCAATCAAGTCAAACAATGGGTCCCACGTGTGCATGGGATCAAGATCCTGGCATGTTTTCACATATGCGTTTCGGGAGGAGTTTTGCTTGTGGCAAACACACATGCAACACAGACGAGGAGCTATGGCCCATCCCTGGTGCTAGGGCCCATCGGCCTAGGAGCGGGCGACACCAACATAACACCAGAACTGATACGCATCTACGTCCGTCCAAGAGATCTATGCATCCCGGCTCCGTCGTATACTCCTTCGGTAAATAGCTAGCCACGTTTAGGGTTAGACGGGGGTTTTGTTTAGAGAAGTTTAGCTATTGCTATTTTTATTTGTCTTCGCTCGTAGCGGCTAGTGCGACCGTGAAGACATCCATCGGAACCTCAACTTGTGAGATTTATTCATCTAGCATATCCGCAATTTCAGATTGCTTGGCTATTATTTTCTTGCATGTTCTTCGATTTGCTTGGAGGAAAAATCCTTCGTGGATAGGTCGATCGCGCCGTTGGCTCGGTCGATAACACCGTGGAGTTGGTTCAGCGATTGCCGTGGATATCAGTCGTGTACGGTTCTCCATGTACGGTTGGTAGCCGGATCGTGAGGGTCAAGTCCCACCCAAAATCGTAGTTATCTCCTTCTCATCAAAAGATCGGGTCCCAGTTCACATCAAGTGGTATCAGTTTTCAGGTTCATCGATGAGAGATTTACAGTTTTCTTAGATTAGATTGTTTTTAGTCCTATAATAACTCAGAAAAAAGCCAAAAAAATAGATTAGTTCATCCACTGCACCTATCTTTTTAGCCTTTAACAATTTGCATCTAGTATTTGCTTTGTTGAATTCTTGGTTGCATTCATCCTAAAATTAGTGCTGGTTTAGATTAGTTAGGGTGTGAAAAAATCTACTAGATCAATCTCGTTTTGGACCTTCCTCCTACTATTTGCGGCTCCGCTAGATCTTTATTAAAAATCCCAATATTTGTTGCATGCAGTCCGGCGGCCCCATCAATTAACATCCTTGTTGTCTGCCCCCTTCCGCACGGGCGTACACGTCCATGCTGCAGCACACGTTTTCTCTGTACGCAGTACTTGATCTGCTCCTGCCCTGCTGCCGCGTACACCCAGCGTAACCACACCTGTGCCCTGCCGCGCCGCTTGCCTTGCATGCATGCAATGCCACTCTTGATTTTTTTACTCCTCACACGATCTTGCATGCACGCAGCATCATCCAAGGGAAATTGCTTTTCCAGCGATAGTAGCATCTGTTTCAGTTCCTGCTAATTCATCTTGTGTACTTGCCTTTTGCTAGGAACCGGCTTGGCCCAAAAAAAAAGCAAAAAAAAGGAAAGAGCAAGAAAAAAAGAGAAAAAAAATTGATAAACAAAACAGAGAAGAAAAAGTAAGACAAAAAAAAGTTCGCCGGTTAGCATCTTTTGGAATATCTTTTAGTCCAGAAACTTTACTTTGTTCGTATACGTGATATCTGCTGGACATTTTTCTGCTCTAGGTTTTCATACACTGCCATTTATACCTCACTTTTATCTAGCTATTTAGAGCTGTCATATTTTCACCGGCTTCCACTCATTTGATTCAGTATCTGGGATTAGATTATTTTATCTCTTACTATTCGAGTGCCAGCACTAGTTAGGAGTTTGAGCAATTATTCAACTTGCATTGCTTTTTGCTAAATTGTGCCACTAATATTGTGAGTTGAGAAGCCTTTGCCAAGCTACACTTTTTCTACCAATAAGTACAGGTTCCGGCTCTACTGATTCCTGGTTATCGCTCCATCCAATCTTCATCGGTAGTTTGAAGCCAACACCAACGCGCCGATCACCATCTGTTGCATTGGTAAGAACAAGTAAGAATTTGATACTAAGTTTGAGTGTGAGCGAATTTTGTCCACCACATCCTGTTAGTTGATAGGGATTATACATTATGTTTTTTTCTCTTTCGACAATGGCACAGGATCAACCCACACTTGAGGGCCTCACTGCGTATGTGAAAGTCACCAGCGAGCGTCTCGCCCAACTTGAGGGTGCTCAGATTGTGGCCGAAGAGAGGCTCAAGGCCATTGAGGATGCACAGGGTGTTGCGAACACACAACTACAAGACATCTTGTTACGTCTGGACGTGCTGCGGACTACACTTCCCGTCAACAACAACGCCGTTCCTCACAATTCCACGGGTGTTGCCGCTACTTCGCGAGCTTGACGTGTGCCCATGGGTCATCCACAGCACCCCGCTACTGCCACCGATGCTGCCACCATAAACCAGCACCCACAAATTCCTCCTCGCGTCCACTAGCGACATGGGGACAACTACGAGGATTATTTCATTGACACCAAGGACGACCAAGCGGTCGACCGCCACAATGACCGTGCTCATCGACAACTGGGTTTTAACCGTCAAGGTATGGCACGAGGTCCACCCAGGTATGATGTAAGAGATTATGAACACTCTAGTGCCAAAATCAAATTTACTATGCCTGCTTTCAATGGTAAATACAATCCAGATGTTTATCTTGACTGGGAACTTTCTATTGAACAAAAATTTGCATGTCATGATATTCCTGAAAACCAACGAGTTAGGGCAGCCACTACTGAATTTACAAACTTTGCTTCCATGTGGTGGAGTGAATATTGTCGTATTAATGCAAATAATATACCTACTTCTTGGGATGCTTTAAAACGAGCTATGCGACAATGTTATGTTCCTTCATATTATGCTCATGATAAACTAAATGAACTGCAACGTTTAAAACAAGGTAGCAGTTTTGTAGAGGATCATTATCAAGAATTGCAAACTGGCTTAGTGCGATGTGGATTAGTTGAAACCGAAGATGCTATGATGGCTAGATTTTTAAGTGGTTTGAATCGTGATATTCAGGATATATTGGACTATAAGGAGTACAATTCTATTACTCGTTTGTTTCATTTGCTTGTAAAGCTGAAAGGGAAGTACAGGGATGACACAACAAGGGACGAGGTAACTTTTCTGCAGGTCGCCGCTCCTCATGGACACCCTCTCCTACTGTTCCGTCCACTACTGAGTCAACACCACCTATCTTGCACAATGGTGCACACTCATCAAGTTCAAAATCAGCTCCACAATCATCCGAGGGTTCGAAAGCAATTTCTGTAGCACCCACCACTTCGTCTGGACGCACAAGGGACATGAAGTGTCATATATGCAAAGATGGTGGGCACTTGATGAAGGATTGTCCAAATAAACGAACATTCATTATGCGGGAAGATGGTGAGTACTCTTCTGCTAGTGATTTGGATGAAGATACATGTGCTATGCTTGCCACTAATAATGCAGGTGACTCTAAGGAGCATGACACGGATGAGATACATATTAATGCTGAGATGGCAGATCAGTACCCAAGCCTTGTAACCATGCGAGTACTTAGTGCCCAGGTGGGGCATGATGAGATGGCTCAACGCCATAATCTTTTTCAAACTAAGTTTGTTGTCAAAGGGCATTCCGTTCGTGTGATCATTGATGGTGAAAGCTGCAATAATTTGGCGAGTATTGAAATGGTAGAGAAGCTTTTCCTCGCCACTACAAGACACCCCATCCATATTACATCCAATGGTTCAACAACTGTGGTAAGTTGAAGGTAACGCGCCGTGTGAGAGTCCATTTTACACCCTGGTCGTATCATGATTATGTTGACTGTGATGTCGTTCTTATGCAAGCATGTTCTTTATTGTTAGGTCGACCTTGCACTAGTAGAAAAACACCTAATAGTCCCGGTTCGTAAGGGCCTTTAGTCCTGGTTCATGAATCGGGACTAATGGGTCGTTACTAATACCTCCACCCATTAGTCCCGGTTCAAACACGAACCGGGACCAATGTGCCTCCACGTGGCCCTGTGCACCGAGCCCAGTTAGGTGGCCTCTGGTCCCGGTTGGTGGCTCCAACCGGGACCAAAAGTCAAATTTTTTTTACAAAAGTGGCTGCTTTAGGGGTTTGGGGGGTTATTTTTAGGTTGTTATTAGCTAGCTAATAGAGAGAAGTGTCCTCTCTTATATCTTCGTCCTTGGTTTATCAACGATGCTGCTATGTTCATTGCACCCGCAGATATAACATGCTCATGCATGCTCGCATCATACATCATCATATATAATAACAAGTCCTACTAATCATGCATCGTCATACAACTACTACTCGTTATTAATAATAAGTCATACGATCATCATCCTCATAGTCATCGAACCCAACCCTACATAATTGTTCTTAGCACATGATCATCAGTATCAGGTAGGACCTAAACACCCTTAAGGTAAAATAGCATAAAACAATATAGACCCTGACTCTCCATTATGAAGAATGGCGATCATCCTGTCTCCAATTCTTGCCCTTCGTTGCTTATTGCTTCCAAGAAGCTCCTTACGACTGTCCATACATTTTTTTTTCATTCTTTGATTGTTATGTCTCCACTTCTTTTAGAAACCCGGTATGGACAGTTGAGATTCGTAGGACGACCTGGTTGTATGTTCAAACTATATATAGTAAAATAAATTAGTTTATTAAATCAACTAGCTAGTTCAACTATATGTAAACTACTTCTTATTTTTTTCCTTTTTCTAAATACTATGAACAAAAAAATCATTAAAATTATATGAACAAAATTAATTACACAATCTAAATATCACCAAAAAAATCTATTAACAATAATATGAACAAATTAATTACACAATCTAAATTACACAAAATGAACTACATGTCTAAATTACTACACATCTAATCTAACAAAAAATCTTTGAACTACAAAAAATCTAAAACAAATCTAACAAAAATAAAAAAGTTGCTCACGGTCGGTGACGGTGTGGCGAGAGGTGTGGGCGCTGGGCGGTGGCGAGGCTGGCGGGCGACGGCGTCGAGGCGGGTCGAGTCGGGGTGGGCGGCGATGGCGTCGGGGCGGGGCGGCGACGACGAGGTGGCGGCAGGGGACGCGGCGACGGGAGAGGAGGAGGAGAGATCGAAGTCGGGAGAGGAGGACGGCGCGCTAAGTGTTGTATATATAGCAAAGGCTTTGGTCCCGGTTCGTGAAACAAACCGGGACTAATGCCTCTCTTTAGTCCCGGTTGAAGCCTCCAACCGGGAACAAAGGCCTCTTTTCAGCAGCCCAAAGGGCGGGAAACGAAGACCTTTGGTCCCGGTTGGAGCCGCCAACCGGCACTAAAGAGGGGCATTGGTCCCGGTTGGTGCCACCAACCGGGACTAAAGAGGGTCATTGGTCCCGGTTGGAGCCACCAACCGGTGCCAATGGACCCGTCTAATTAATTTTTTATTTTCTGCAGCTGTTTTTTAGTTGATTCTTTCTGCAGCTGTTTTTTTAGTCCCACATCGCCAAGCGAGAGGCACTCGCAGCTGTTTATAAGCCATGAGTGCAGAGACGATGAAGAAGAGGCTCAATGCTCACCTGCACGCTGGTTAGCTTCAAGCCTTGAGGAATAGGGTAAACTGCACAGAGCTATGTGCAGTGCAGTTGACACTATTCCGAAAGGCTTGAAGCAAATTAACAAGCATTGCGCCTCTTTTTTATTTTTAATGACTTATTTTTAATAGTTGTGATTAACTGTACTAAAAAGGAGCATAGATGCTTATTTTTAATGACTTATTACAACTCAGAAATAAAAAGAAAAGAAAATAAATATAGCAGAAAAGAAAAAAACTATATAAAAACTACTCAGAAATGAATAGAAGAAAAAATAGTTGTGATTAACTTTACTAAAAAGGAGCATAGATGCTTATTTTAATGACTTATTACAACTCAGAAATAAAAAGAAAAAAATAAATATAGCAGAAAAGAAAAAACTATATAAAAACTACTCAGAAATGAATAGAAGAAAAATAGTTGTGATTAACTTTACTAAAAAGGAGCATAGATGCTTATTTTTAATGACTTATTACAACTCAGAAATAAAAAGAAAAAATAAATATAGCAGAAAAGAAAAAACTATATAAAAACTACTCAGAAATGAATAGAAGAAAAAATAGTTGTGATTAACTTTACTAAAAAAGGAGCATAGATGCTTATTTTAATGACTTATTACAACTCAGAAATAAAAAGATAAAAATAAATATAGCAGAAAAGAAAAAAACTATATAAAAAACTACTCAGAAATGAGCATAGATGCGCTTATAGAGAAAATTCAACCTAAATTCATAATAAATTTCTACTAACTTCAGAGAAATTCAGTATGAATTTAGGTTAAATTCCCTGTATAAGGGCATCTATTTTCATTTTGAGAGGAGATAAACAAGGCAGAGAGGGAGGGGCTTATAAACCGGTGTGAGCCTTGTTCGGTTGGCGAGGTAGGACTAAAATCTAGCCGCAACGAGAACCAACCCTTTAGTCCCGGTTGGTGGTATGAACCGAGACTAATGGGCATCCTTTGGTCCCGGTTCATGCCTCCAACCGGGACCAAAAGGTCCAGACGAACCGGGACCAATGGCCCACGTGGCCCGGCCGGCCCCGGGGGCTCACGAACCGGGTCCAATGCCCCCATTGGTCCCGGTTCTGGGTTGAACCGGGACTAATGGGCTGGACCGGCCTGGACCATTGGCCCCTTTTCTACTAGTGTTGGCAATATGATAATAGTGTTATTCATCATGGTAGAACAAATCCGTATACTCTCGTGTTTAAAGGAAAAACCATTAACTTGCTTCCTATGACCCCCGAGGAAATAATAAAAGTTGAAAAGCTAAATCAATGGATCATACTACACATAGTATGCTTGCTATCAATTCTGGAATTTTTCCGTTGAGTGTCTCAACTTCTGAGTTGAACATACCGTGTGGCCATATAATTTGTTTGCATCCTTATAAATCATATACAGACTCCGTGTTGAATAATATTTATCATAATATTCATAATGTTATGCTCCGACATGAGAAAAATTATCATGATATTCATATGGTGGTATTACAACATTCTCAGATCCTCATGAGCTAATGCCTTTGAAACAACCTATATACGTTGCATCTATTTTTGCTTGGCTTTATAATGCGTTTCAGGTAAATGAAAGCCGAGGACGGCTTTGTTTTCAAGAAAGGGAGGATGATGCGGACGTAGCTAGTATAAAAACGTTTACACATATTACACGGCAAATAAATGACCAGGTAATGCTGTTCCTCGGTGCATATAAGTTGACTATAAGAAGAAGCCAATACTACCTTCATGTTTTAATCTACTTGTACTCAGGCACAAAGGTGTTGACAAAAGAAGATTACATGGAGTTAGATGCATGCATGAAATCAGCCCAGCCATCCATGTTGTATGCTACGTGCAACCAGAGGCGGAGGCAGGGGGGTGCGAGCAGGGGTCAGACACCCCCCATCGCCTCGCCCCCCTGTGAGTTTTCGTTACCTGGTACTTGTACGTATACGTAAAGTGTGAACTTCCGGTAGTCCTATATTTAGCGCTACTGGCCTGGCACGAACATTCCAGCCCAAAGGCCCAACCTGAGACCCCGCAAAAAAAGGGGCCCAACCTGAGAAATCATCCCTTGATGCCCTTATCGCTAGTTGTACGCATCAGAAAAAAAGACAACGTGCGTCCGTGATGAGATCAGACAGTCTGTTTCCTATCCTTCCGGTAATTTCGTTCGTGGGCATCGTGGATTCTAGGGCTGCTGGCTCCGTGCGCTCCATACCATCGTCTCCTCTACCTGTCCGCCGCTGCGGCACAAGTCAGAGGGCACTCCACTCCTGCGGCGATTGAATCAACGATGGAGCCCATGCCACCTTGTGTGCTGCACCGGCATCATGCATCACAAGATCAACTTCAAAGAGTCAAGGTACATCACTGCTAAATAATTATCTTTGAAGATAGTGGCGGTAAAATTACAATCTAGGATTCTAATTTTACTCCTTGTTTATCGTTTGAAATGTTATATTTCAATGAGTGAAGGATGAAGACAAATGATACAACAATAATATATTGATTTTTTTCCGCAGCCTAACATATTTTGTTTTTCAAGCCCATTGCTTCTAACTCGTTACAGAAAATGCAAATCCACCTTAGAAGCAACCGGTTGTAGATGATAATTCCAGCCCCAATCCTGTTGATATGCAACTGATAGAAATGTAGTCTTTTTTATATATATTCCCATACATATGTTGCAATACAATCATATCAATTCTACTTTAGGGACTATATTCTTGGGTGGTGTCTCTCAAACGATTATTATATTCCTCGGCCCCCTCATGTCTAAATCCTGGCTCCGCTGCGTGCAACCTAGAGATGCATGCAATCAAGTCAAACAATGGGTCCCACGTGTGCATGCAATCAAGATCCTGGCATGTTTTCACATATGCGTTTCGGGAGGAGTTTTGCCTGTGGCAAACACACATGCAGCACAGACGAGGAGCTATGGCCCATCCCTGGTGCTAGGGCCCATCGGCCTAGGAGCGGGCGACACCAACATAACACCAGAACGGATACGCATCTACGTCCGTCCAAGAGATCTACGCATCCCGGCTCCATCGTATACTCCTTCAATAAATAGCTAGCAACGTTTAGGGTTAGACGGGGGTTTTGTTTAGAGAAGTTTAGCTATTGCTATTTTTATTTGTCTTCGCTCGTAGCGGCTAGTGCGACCATCAAGACATCTATCGGAACCCTAACTTGTGAGATTTATTCATCTAGCATATCCGCAATTTCAGATTGCTTGGCTATTATTTTCTTGCATGTTCTTCGATTTGCTTGCAGGAAAAATCCTTTGTGGATAGGTCGATCGCGCCGTTGGCTCGGTCGATAACGCCGTGGAGTTGGTTCAGCGATTGCCGTGGATATCAGTCGTGTACGGTTCTCCATGTACGGTTGGTAGCCGGATCGTGAGGGTCAAGTCCCACCCAAAATCGTAGTTATCTCCTTCTCATCGAAAGATCGGGTCCCAGTTCACATCATACAGCCGAGGGGAACAAACACATGAAGACCTAGCGGAACCAAAACCCAGAAACAATAGACGAATTCGTACATCTACAAAAAGAGCAGTGGGGGAATTAGCGGAATCTCACATACCACGGAGAAGAACCAACCGCCACAACTACAAGAGCTAACAAAATTTACAACAACACGCCAGGAACCTACACATACCATGAATCCAAGCAAAACTAGAGCTAGATCTGGAAGCTACAGCAGCAGAAACAAGCGAAATCACATGGGGAAGGGAGAAACAAGCTAAGCTAAAGCAGCAGAAACATTATCCCCGAACAACCAACCGATATGAACACCACAGAATCGCCTCCTCTTCTCTGCTGCTTAAGCGCTCTCCCTCTTGCTCGCTATCTGTCTCCCTATCGTTTCAAACAATACCGCCCAAATGAAAATGGGGGAAGGGAAAGGCACGTAGAAAACCACACCCAACGGGCAGCGGTACAACAGGTTGGACCGAAACGAATCACGCGCCCGACAAAAAAAGGAGGCAGGAGGAGGCTCCAACTGAGTAACCATGTTTGGTGGTGGCAGGAGGAGGCTCGGAGGCAGCAACACAGCCGGCAATGGGCAGGCACATGTGCGGCAAGGACGTCGTGAGCGGAAAGGTCCGCGGCGACGACTTTGATGGTGGCGCTAGGTGATCTTTTGAAAAGAAATTTTCTCCCATCATTGTGTTAGGGAGAGGATACGAATGGAGCAAATTCCACTAAAACATATGCACACTCTTTCCTAATTTAAACCCGACTCTTCAAATTTTATGGAGTTAAGCATTTAAAAAAATACTTAGCTAAATTCCCTTGAAAAGGAATCTTTTAGAGAGTTTATAAGGAGGTTATATATGCTTTAAGGTTGTGTACATGTTCCAAACACCTGCAGCAATTAAATTAAAAGTAAGTTCTACTAGGAATGAAAAACTGCGAGAATAAACCACGACGGCTGGCTGCCCAGCACGAAAGGAACGACTTTCCCTTTGCACTCACCGGATCATGTACACGCGTGCAACTTTAGCCGGTTAATTGCTCCGTCACCCAGCCGGTTGGATCAGGCTTCTCGAAGCAGCCTGCATTCGCTCGACGGACGGACCGCCCCCGTCCGCAGGCCAACAACGCTTGTCAGCTCATATCCTCGCCGCGTTGTGCCGTGGCTCGTAGGGAGCTGCACAGCGTTGACGCTTGTGCATGGCGCCCTGCAAATTGATTAGACTGGACTTCCGATCATGTACGTGTGCGCCGGTGGGGTGGGGTGGCAGCCGGCGGCGGAAACTTCCAATCGACAAAAATTTTCTAGGGTCTATATGTGCTGTGCCCTGCATGCTACCCTGATCGATCGAGTCGAAGCACTGTTAGATCGATCGAATCGTAGTAGTACACCCTCCGTTTCTTTTAGTTCGTATATAAGGTTTGGTCAAAGTTAAACTTTGTAGAGTTTGACTAATTTTATATTAAAAAATATAAATATTCACAATATGGAAGCAATATTATCAGATGCATCATGAAATATATTTTCATAATATATAGTTTTAGTATTGTAGATATTCATATTTTTTATATAAATTTGGTCAAACTTTGTGTAATTTGACTTTAACAAAATCTTATATACGGAGTAAAAAGAAACGGAGGAAGTACACCAGTAGCCTACCTAGCTTGCTAGGGCGGCTATGCATGCGCGTGGTCGTCAGTCCGTGTGTCGCGTCGGTCCGCTCATGTCGAGGCAGCAAGACTATAGGTACCGGTGACCCGTTCCGTGCGATCGAGCGTCAATAAAACCAAACGCTTTCAACGTATAGCAGGCAGTAACTGTTGCTGGTGTCACTGTTTTTATTCTGAATAATAAGGTGCTGGTCAACGTCGGTGACATACGATCGTAAACGCGCGCCACCGAGAGGATTTTGACACACCAAGAGGCGATCGCGAGGCCGAGCTGTTACGGTCGTGGACATGGGAGCAATGCACAGCCTCGTCACCGGCTACGACTAGTCCGCCGAAAACGACGAGGACGCGCGCGCGGATCAAAAGACAAGATCCATTTTGGATGAGCGGCTAGCTCTAGCCTCTAGCTACTAATTCAAAGCTTTGCAAATGCTAATCCATAGTGTAACACGTATGGTGTACAAGTCTCTACTTTTGCAAACGAAAAGAAACACGGACTATATTTGATCTACAATACCAAAAAACATGTAGATCGATCCTAATCCATAGTTCGATACTATGGTGTACACTTCTTTACCGAAAACCCGAAATCCCAAAAGTGATGATAGTTCTACGGCGCCTCACTGGGCGCCCGACCCAGCCGCGCTGACGCCGGCCGGCAAGCAGCGAGCCTACGCGGCCGAGGGCGCCGGGAAGTACTTCACGGCGCCGGCCTCAGCGAGAGCCGCATGCAGCGGGTCGGTGGTACCGTTGCCGGAATTGTAGTCCAAGCTCTGGTCGTTGTAGATATCCCACCATTTCTTCACAAGCATCTTGATGTCGTCCCTGTCCATGTTGGCCTCCTCGCCGGTGTACCTCCACGGCTTCGAACCCTGCATCATTCATGCATGGCTTAGAAACATCGATCATGAATTCATAATTAAGATTCATCTGTGAGAAAATCGATGGCAAAGGACGTACCGCAGCGCAGTAGTGCACGACCTTGACCTTATCGAGCTCGACGTTCTCGGGGTGCCTCCAGAGCATGGCGAGCACGAGGTTGTACACCGGCGGGATGGGCTTGTACACGTCCCTGAAGAACATGTTGAGAAAGTCCTGCTCGGCGAAGGGCGTGGGGTCGGTGACGACGAGCTTGTCGAGGAGGGCCTTGGCGGTGGCGAGGCTGGGCTCGTGCACGAACATGCCTGCGTTGAAGTAGAGCGGCGGCGGGGGCACGCCGAGCTCGCGCTCCCGCCACACCACCCGGTCCGGGCACTGCTGGCAGTAGCCGATCTTGTGCTGCGGGGTGTGGCTCCACGTCTTCTCACAGAAGCAGTCCATGACGGCGTAGAAGCTGCCCTTGTCGAGATCAAACAGGTGGTCGATGTTGTCGAACACCTGGATGTCCGCGTCCAGGTACACCATCCTCTCGTACTCCACGAACTACGCACATACACCAGAATCAATCAACATCTATCGAGCCAAGATGGAAGAAGAGAGCTAGAGGGTTAGTTAGTAGGTACTGTACCTCCCAGATGCGGAGCTTGGAGTAGTTGATGACGTAGTAGGCCATGGCGAACTGGGTCTGGCTCTCGGGCGGGTACACGGGCACGATCTCGCGGACGAGGCAGCCCTGCTCTACAAGCCTGCGGCGGTGGTCCTCGGGGACGTCGGGGAGCACGGCCACCACGAGCGGGTAGGCGGAGTTGACGGCGCGGAGGCCCTTGGCCAGGCCCACCACGCCCTTCCAGTAGTCGCCGGAGCCGGCGAGGAAGGTCACGTACGCCGCCCTCTTCGGCGCGTCCTCCACGATCCGCTTGAGCATGGGAGCCATTGCTCGGTCGATCTCTCTCGTCTTGCTTGTAAGAATGGATGAGATGGGTTTGTTGTGTGTTGTGTACTTGTGCGTGTGTGTGTGTTTGATGCTTGATGATGGACGATGGTGGTTCCTGCTGGCGTTTATATAGGCAACGGGGCGTGGCCGCGTGGGTTGTTCGAGTAGATCCGCCACGACATGAAATGGAAAATGTAGAAAAAGGTGTCTGGATTGGAATGTGTGAGATGGTGCTATTTTCTCGACCCGATTCATTTCGTTTCCTTTTACTCTGCTGTGAATCTTTATTAGAAGATCCCCCTTGATCTTATTTTTCGTTTTCTCTTTTTCGCCACCGCTGATTTTTGTTTTTTGATCAAATGGGCCACATGGCCCTCATTTTCATTACGAAAATCTCCCTTGATTTGTGGTGCCATCCCTTCTTTAGTATTCTTGGTTGTTTTTGTCTCGGTGGATAAGGTGACCAAAACGAAACATTATCTCCTCGTAGATATGTCGTGCCTTATATGGTAACCGGCGGCTTAATTAAAGATGGTAAGGATTGATTTGGGGTGTGATACTAAAGTTACCGACCATTTCTACCACGTATGGTTCGTCAACGGATGGCATGTTCTTTTTTTTAGGGCATATTCTAGTTTGACTTGGTGTATGCTACTGTAATGAATGGCGTGCCAAGCCTCACGCACGTACGGCGTACCTAGAGCCAGGGCTCCGCCTTCTCCCCCTCCTCCAAGAAAGAAAGTTAGGTTTCGTGCCTCTCGCAGACGCCGGCGCAGGTCCGCCACGTCTCCGGTGGCCCTAGGGCCATGGAGGCGCGGTGGATCCTGGCAAGGGCCGGCGGGAGGGCTTCGTTTTTTAGTCGCTTTTTTCAATCTTGTTAGGGTTTGTGTCCTACTTAGGAAGGCGAGACGGCGGCGCTCCCTGAAGATGGAATAAAGGTCTCCTCGCCTAGCCCCTGTTCCGACGGTGCGTCTAGCATCGTTGATGGACGTGTGGAGGTGTGTCTTCGACAGATCTATCTTTGGTGGATTTGCTCGCATCTCGTCGTTGTTCGTCTAAGCTCGTCGTTGTTCGTCTAAGCTTGTGTGTCTTCGATTTGGATCCTTCAGATCTATGTTATTTTTCATAGGCGGCGGTTGCTGTTCTGGGGTGCTAGTCCTATGGGGCCTTAGCACGACGACTTCCCGACTGTCTACTACAAAAAGTTGTGCCCGGCTCCGGCGATGGAGGGGCGACGACGGCGGCGCGCCTTCGGCTTGCTTCGGTGCTTGTAGGCGTCGCTAGGTGGTCTACGAATCTGAATGTAATTTTTATTTTTGGTATTCGTTGTACTGTCATGATTGAAGATGAATAGATTGAAAGTTTTTCAAAAAAAAGAACGGCGTGCACATTGGCAAGACAAAAAAATATCGAATTGTATCCAATATGGATAATATTGGTCGATTCATTTGAATCTAATCCAGTTGAAGCAGAAGGCAGGAGGTATGTCGGTATTACCAAAAGGTGAAAACTCCTGGCAAGTCTAGCTACTTCAACCGACCTCGCGAGGCGCGTCCCGTGAAATCTACTATTTCTTTCCACGCCTTCCTTTTCTGTCTAATCACCCTGTATGGCTGTATCCATCATCACGATAAATAAAATTTTCTACGACAGACAGAGGAGACCGATGTAACCTCTTTGATTCAGCTAGCTTCCGGTGTGGCCCATGCAAAGGAAACCATGTGGATGGAGCCATCGACAGATCGCGCCACAATTAATTAGCACATGACATGATGTGGTCAAACAAGGAAACAAGGATTGCTGGCTACCTAGTGCACCGAAAATGCTACATCAACGGGCTCGTTACGGAGTATTACGGGCCATTGCCTTAATTTTCTTCACTGCCCCCTGATTTTCAGGTGGGTGAGGCCGGTCTCATCCCTTAAAACCAATTACAATGTGCCAAATCTCAACCACTCCGTAAAGCCCCCGTAAAAATCCGTGATTGTAGCATTGCTCCTAGTGCACTGTGTCATCAGCTCAGACGGATAACAGAACATGGTGATGGAACTTGGGCTGTGCATTGTGAATTTGATACTACGTACATACATACCGGAAAAATTATACAGGGTAACGTGTCACAACGCAAAGGTGAATGAAATCGTCCGCCCAACCTGCGTGGAAGAATCAGACCAGACCAGATCCCAACCAACATTTTGTACGAACCCAACAGGAAGCTAGTATGCACATTGATCATGGCCGGTGCAGCAGTTGGTGTCACCGTTTTGTCCGGATAACGTACGTGGTGTGGCCGGTTAGTTAATTACTCTCCTATGCCATGAAAACAACATGGCTGGCAGCTGAGAGACGTACGCGATTTCCCCCGCCGACGCGAGGTCACTCTCCGTCGAGTTACTAATAGCATCGAGCAGTTTTCAATGGCGAGAAATAGCGAGTCTCCAGCTAACAAGATTTGGACGGTGAAAGCAGAGTCCCGTGCCTGGCACTTGGCAGCCAAGATAGAAGCGGCCGGAGCTGCGCTGGGCTCGTCCGGTTGGGAGAGTGCGACACTACAAGGTGCTGGCAGGTGTAAAAACAAAAGGGAACGTTCCCTTAATTCGGAGCCAGCGGGTGGCGCGGTCCTTTGATTCTTTTTCTCTAAGATGGTGTTTTGCCAGTTGTCGATCCTTATGACTTTGTCCACCAACGAGTTTCGGAATGCTCCACTGGAGATCTCATTGGGTGCTTGACGCCTGCAGATTTATAGATCGGATGGGATTTGGTCGTGTGCACCCTAATTTCAGCTTGAGTGGCTTCAGGAGGGTGTGACGCGAAGCTTCGTTGTCTGTTGACAGTATGTTATGTTGGAAATATGAGCAATTTACCGAATGATTTTATTAACAGAAATAGTAGATAAAACATGACTAAAATAGCAAATATAAAGCAAGTCATGCAATCTGACAGAGAGAAGGTAAACATCGTCTGCATATATGAACTTGAAGTAAACACATCTAGAACAGTCACTAGATGAATTTGCTTATACGACATAGAACCTAACATACATAGGATGAAACTAGAGCCAAGAACTGAGCAGGACTTCTAATGAAAGGAGAAGAACACGACGCACACGATGAGCGCAGAGGCGCTGGACTTGGTCGGCGTCCTCGCCGCCATGTCGTCGAGGAGGTCGTGGACGTCGGGGAAGAAGTCGTCGTTGGGGAAGTAGTCGTCGACGACCGGATCGTCCGTGATGAAACAGCCAGTAGTCACGCAGAGCGCTCCCCAAAAACCTTATCACCATTCTCCCGTACAGGACTCAAAGAGTGTGGTTTGGAGGCCATCGTCCCGACTGCGGTGCACGCCGCAAGCCGGGATGGAGAAGATCGAGCAGCTCGATTGCTCGAGAACCGTGGCGAGAGGAAGAAGTAGTTCTGGTGCGTCTTGCTGAGAGGAGCGACCTCCCTTTTATAGGCGCAGGAGAAGGAGGCGAGAGGGCAACGTCGAGAGCTGAAGGGACCGAGGGAGATGAAACGAACAGACAACAGCCGAAGGGTGCAGCGTTCGCATTTAATCTCCACTACAGCAAAAAAAACGTTCCATCTCCCGAGTGACCTTTCGTATACCCGTAGTGCATGGCAAAAATTTGGACATCGGCTCGTTCCGCAACCCTGGGCGGGTGGCGGTGGCGCGGGCGTGCGCGGGCGGGCGGGCGTGGCGTGGTGGCGGGCGGCGGAGGAGCGCGCATGGATGTCCCTCTTGTTCTCATGCTCATACAAGTGGGGAAGGAGCCTCCCTTATAAAGAGGTCCAACTCCCTCTAAACTAGCAATGTGGGACTAAACTTTAGTTCCACCTCTTGCCTTGCACAAATGGGCTGCGTGGGCCTCTAGGATTTACTAGGAATTTCTGAAACTGCTACTGGGCTAGGCCCAAAATGGACAGAATTCCAGCATGTTACACGCCGGTATTTTGATTTTCATGGTGAAGACAGTGACAGAGAACCTCATGGTGGCTGAGGTCTGAGGTCTTGTAATAGTGGATCGAGTCTTCGTGGTGATGAGGACTTTGCTTGGTGATTTGTGACTCGTGGCAGCGACATCGGCAAGTGGGGGCGGCATCACAGGCGGAGTACAGAGTCTTAACTTTCAGGGTGAAAAACCAAGGTCTAGCCTTAATTGGTTGTCCCTGGCAGTGACCTTGTTGAAGGCATTGTTTTGAGAGCGCGGATCTTCTCTAGGGTGAAAACCTAAGATCTAGGATCGAGCGATGGCGGTGCTTCTACACTGTTTCTTCTTGGAGGCATCACTTTTGAAGAAATAGGACTTCCGGTGTTGTCTAGGTGGTGGTTCGTGCTGCAGATACGAAGAATTGATCACTGTTGCGAGATCTTTTTTTCTTCTTCTTATTGTCTTTTGGTTGTGTGCATCTGTAATCTCTTTTATGACATTGCGTTGTTGCAGAGACTGGGTGTAATTGGTATCTTCATGATATTAATATATTTTCTTTGTCGAAAAGGTGTAAAAACAAAAGGAAGCTCATGTGTCGCAAACGTTCGTCAGGAAATGGTGGCATTTTACACAATTTTCATGGTGTTTTTTGGTTCGTTGGGAAAGGGTGGCATTTCACACAATTTTCATGGCGTTTCCTGGTTGTATCTGGGTTATAGTTTCTTCATAGCAATATGACATTTTACGGAAAAGATGGCAGTTTTGAGACTTTCGTCCTAGAAAATGACACGCCGCTTTGAAAAAACTGCCACCCACATACAACTAGAAATGCCATCAAAATCGTTCAGAATGCCATGTGTTCCTGGTGAACGTTCGCGAAGTAACATTACTGAAAGAAGATGTTAGGGCAGGTGTTTCCTTGCCTGGGCAGCTCGTGTCTCCCTACCTCTTCCCTCAACTGCAAGGACGGTTTTCAATCAACTCTCTCATTCATAGTCATGGGCGAGACCGGCGTTTGCGCAGTGTCGCCCATTTGGTAACAAGACTCCCCACGTATCCTGCAACAACGGCCAACAGAAGCCACCATCTCTCGCCCGCAGCGAGACACAAGCTCGTCTCGCCGCAGCCTTGCAACTAATGGACCAGCGCAAGTAGCTTTGTCGGTTAATAATTTTTTCTTCTCTTTTGTTTATATTTTTGAAAATATTCTAAATACATACACTTCAAAACTTAAATGCACTAAAGAATTTTAAAACCCACGATTTTGAAATATGTTAGCATAATTAAAAAATGATGATAGTATTAAAGAAAATGTTTTTTACATTTTAAAATGATCGTTTGTTTTAAAAAATGTATGTGACATTAAAGAAATGTTAACACAATCAGAAACAGTTTTTGTAATGCAAAAAAAGTATGGCGAATTTTAAAAGGTGTAGACACTTAAAAATATTTTCATGATTGTTCTATAATTTGTTTATACAATGTACAACTTTTTTGCATAGACTAAAAGAATATATATAATTAAAAACATGTTTCCATGCGTATTTGAAAGAGAAATTAACACTTCATTAAATAATGTTCAAAAACACTCATCAAAAAATATTAATCATGTATTTGGGAATTTTGAATGTGTATAAAAATGTTGTTTCGGATGTATAAGAAAAATATACAACGTGTAAGGAAGAAGTAGACACCAATACATATATTTCAAAAATGTTATCATGTACATTGAAAAAAAGTGAAACATGCAAGAAAAGTATTTGTTTATATTGAAAGATGTACAACGTGCATGAAAAAAGCAGGCAACAAAACATATACTTAAGAAAATGTTAATCATATACTTAAAATAATGTTAAACATGTATCAAAATGTTCCGGATGTATCCAAAAATGTACAATATGTATGAAAAATGTAGACATATGTTAGAAATACAAAGAAAAAAAGAATGCATAAGAAAAAGAGAAAACATAGAAAACTGAAGGAAAACTAAAGGAAAACGCAAATAGAAAAAAAACGCAAAAGCAGCTACAGTACTGGCCCAGGCCAATAGATTCATGCCTAAGGCGAGCCGGAGCTACGTTTCTCAATAAGCGAGACATAGCGTTTACATGCAGCAAACCCAGGCTATTGCGCCTCCTGCAATCAGCTCCATGTAGTCCAGTTCGTGCTTCCGGTATCGGCCCAGCCTATTGTCACTCCCCGAACTAGGAAGCATGGTTCGAGGAGCGGCTCTATGGCGCTTCAACCACCAGAGTCGTCGGCCAGCTCGTGGAACAAAATATCGCATTCGCTCTTGCCCCAGTGCCGCTCTCGCACCTTGGCTCGCTTTTTTTTTAGTTTTATTTGCTAACATAGTGTTGTCCACCAAAAAGACCGGCTATCAGTTATTAAGTTTGAAAAAATGTTCACATATTAAAAAAAAATCATGAATTTAAATAAAATTAAGGATTCAGAAATATGTTAATGAATTTTAAATAATGTTCACAAAATACAAAGAGTTTGAGATTTTATAATAGTTCATGAATTTGCAAAAAGTTCACAAATTTATAAGATGTTAATGAATTAAAAAAATCCATGAATTTAAATAAGTTCATGGATTCAAAAATCTTCAGAAATTCTAAAAAAATACAAATTTTAAAAAATATTCACAAAATACAAAAAGTTTGTGCACTAAAAAATTGTAAATATTTGAAAAAGTGTTCATGAATTCAAACAGAGTTCATGACTTTAAAAATTATCAAATTTGGAACAAGTTTGTGAATTTAAATAAGTTCATGGATTCAAAAAAGTTTGTGAATTAAAAAAACTCGAATTTTTAAATTGTTCATGAAATAGACAAAAGTTGAAAAATCTGAAAATGTATTCATGTTTTCTGGAAATGAAAACAAGGAGAAATTTTAAAAATAGACAAAATCGAAAAGCAAACCGGCCAAAGAAACAGAAGAAAAGACGGCCCAGAAAGGGAAACCTCCTAGAAGGTTCTCAAAACTGTGAGACAAATAACGTGGATGCGTCATGTACCAATACTAAATATACTAAACCTGGACAGGTTTAGTTCACCATGTTTTTTTGAATTTTTCTTATCATAGAAAATCGACCAATGGATGTGCAACACGTGTATTAGTGGGGGATCCAGGCGGGTACGCTGCTGGGTGCGCGGAGCGGCCGCTGGTGGAATCATAAAAAATGCGGCCGCAGCTGTCCATTGGTTGCATGCTCTGCCTGCTCTCAGTTCTTGATTGGCTGCATGCGCTGCGCATGGGGAGACCTAGATAGCTACGAATTGTGATCTCTGTTTTGGCTGATTCTGCATGGCTGCTTCTTCTCTCCTTCTAATTTTTTCTTTCTTTCTGCCACGTATGCCAGCTTGGGTTCGGTTGCCGCCTGCATGTTCTGGATTTCCCACGTTGGCGGTCGCCGCTTGCATACATTTTTCTGGGCCTTTCTACGGCATGCCTGGTGGCTGTTTCCAATTTGAGTTCCCCTTCTCTGCTGCTTCTACTATAAATAGGGGTTGCCCCGTGCGTCCGTCCCTCATTCCATCTGCTCCCACCTGCTCTTTTTTCTCTCTAACCAGTGTTGCCGTCTGTTGGGCCGGTGATGGTTGTTCCTGCTCCTGTTCGGTCTGGACGGCACCGTCGGGCTCGCGTGTGGTCGCGGCGGTCCGCGGCCAGGCGGAGCTCGGGCAGCAATAGCGGCTGGTGCGTGCGCGCTGTGACCATGAGCGGTGACCTGCGACATGCGGCAGCGAGGCTCTGCCTAATCTTCTTTGCCGTCTGCTACCTCTTGAGCACTGCGTTGGATTTCTCCGAAGAGGAGAGGATGATGCAGCAAAGTAGCGTAAGTATTTCCCTTAGTTTTTGAGAACCAAGGTATCAATCCAGTAGGAAACCACGCACAAGTCCGTCGTACCTACACAAAATGATAGCAACTCGCAACCAATGCTTAGGGGTTGTCAATCCCTTCACGGTCACTTACGAGAGTGAGATCTGATAGAGATAATATTTTTGGTATTTTTGATAGATAGATGCAAAGTAAAAAGTAAAGGCAAAGTAAAAATAAAGCAATTAAATAAAGTGATATAGATTGATATGATGAGAATAGACCCGGGGCATAGGTTTCACTAGTGGCTTCTCTCAAGAGTATAAGTATTCTACGGTGGGTGAACAAATTACTGTTGAGCAATTGACAGAATTGAGCATAGTTATGAGTATATCTAGGCAATGATCATGTATATAGGCATCACGTACAAAACAAGTAGATCGAAACGATTCTGCATCTACTACTATTACTCCACTCATCGACCGCTATCCAGCATGAATCTAGAGTATTAAGTTAAAAACAGAGTAACACCGTAAGCAAGATGACATGATGTAGAGGGATAAATTCATGCAATATGATAAAAAAACCATCTTGTTATCCTCGATGGCAACAATACAATACGTGCCTTGCAACTCTTTACATCCTTGAGTAAGGACACGCAAGATTGAAACCAAAGCTAAGCACTTCTCCCATTGCGTAACTACCAATCTAGTTGGCCAAACCAAAAGTATAATTCAAGAGTTGCAAAGATAACTCAATCATACATAAAAGAATTGAGAGAAGAATCAAATATTTTCCATAGATATCTTTGGATCAAAACCCACAATTCATCGGTCTCAACAAACACACCGCAAAAAGAAGATTACATCGAATAGATCTCCACGAGAGAGGAGAACATTGTATTGAGATCCAAAAAGAGAAAAAGCCATCTAGCTACTAGCTATGGACCGAAGGTCTGAAGTAAACTACTCACACTTCATCGGAGGGCTATGGTGATGATGTAGAAGCCCACCATGGTGGATGCCCCCTCGTGAGCTCCTAACAGGCCCCAAGATTGGATCTCGTGGATCTGAAGGTTCTGGCGGTGGAATTAGGTTTTGGCTCTGCTCGATCGTTCGGGATACGTGAGGTATATATAGGAGGAAGGATGCGTCGGTGGAGCTCGAGGGGCCCACGAGGTAGGGGCGCGCCTGTGGGCGCCTCCACCTCGTGACCTCCTCGAACGCTTGAGTAGGGTCCAACTCTCCTGGATCACGTTCGGTTGGAAAATCACGATCCCGAAGGTTTCATTCCGTTTGGACTCCGTTTGATATTATGTTTCTTCGAAATACTGAAAAAGGCAAAAAAAACAGCAATTCTGGATTGGGCCTCCGGTTAATAGGTTAGTCCCAAAAGTAATATAAAAGTGGAAAATAAAGCCCAATATAGTCCAAAACAGTAGATAAATTAGCATGGAGCAATCAAAAATTATAGATACATTGGAGACGTATCACCGTCACTATCTCGCCTCCTCACGGCCCTCCCCATCCCACCACCGACCTCCTGTCTCCCCTCCCGGTTGAGCTCCGCAACGCATCTCCTCTCCCCATGGCCGAGCTGGTGGCAGGAGCCATCGGAGATGGCGTACAGGAAGCGCGGCCGACGCGGCGGAGGTGGTTACCTCGAGCCACATAAGCACAATTGAGTCCTGGATGTTGGGGAACGTAGTAATTTCAACAAAAAAATCCTACACACACGCAAGATCATGGTGATGCATAGCAACGAGAGGGGAGAGTGTTGTCCACGTACCCTCGTAGACCGAAAGCAGAAGCGTTAGAACAACGTGGTTGATGTAGTCGTACGTCTTCATGGCCCGACCGATCAAGCACCGAAACTTTGGCACCTCCGAGTTCTAGCACACGTTTAGCTCGATGACGTCCCTCGAACTCCGATCCAGCCGAGTGTCGAGGGAGAGTTCTGTCAGCATGACGGCGTGGTGACGATCTTGATGTTCTACTGTCGCAGGGCTTCGCCTAAGCACCGCCACAATATTATCGAGGATTATGGTGGAGGGGGGCACCGCACACGGCTAAGAGATCAAGAGATCAATTGTTGTGTCTATGGGGCGCCCCCTCCCCCGTATATAAAGGAGTGTAGGAGAGGGGGGCGACCAAGGGGGTGGCGCGCCCTAGGGGGGGAGTCCAACCCCAACCAGGAGTAGGACTCCCCTTTCCTATTAGGAGTAGGAGAGGGAAGGAAAGAGGGGGGGAGAAGGAAAGGGGGGGTCGGCCCCCTTCCCAATTCGTATTGGGCTTGGGGGGGGCGCCCCCTCCTCTGCTCCTTCTCCCTCCTTTCCACTAAGGCCCAATAAGGCCCATATACCTCCCGGGGGGTTCCGATAACCTCCCGGAGATCCAGTATTGTCCCAATCTCACCCGGAACCTTTTCGGTGTCCAAATATAGTCGTCCAATATATCGATCTTTATGTCTCGGCCATTTCGAGACTCCTCGTCATGTCCGTGATCACATCCGGGACTCCAAACAACCTTTGGTACATCAAAACTCATAAACTCATAATAAAACTGTCAACAAAACTTTAAGCGTGCGGACCCTACGGGTTCGAGAACTATGTAGACATGACCTAGAACTGTTTCGGGTCAATAACCAATAGCGGAACCTGGATGCTCATATTGGCTCCTACATATTCTACGAAGATCTTTATCGGTCAAACCGCACAACAACATACGTTGTTCCCTTTGTCATCGGTATGTTACTTGCCCGAGATTCGATCGTCGGTATCTCAATACCTAGTTCAATCTCGTTACCGGCAAGTCTCTTTACTCGTTATGTAATGCATCATCCCGCAACTAACTCATTAGCTACATTGCTTGCAAGGCTTATAGTGACGTGCATTACCGAGAGGGCCCAGAGATACCTCTTCGACAATCGGAGTGACAAATCCTAATCTCGAAATATGCCAACTCAACATGTACCTTCGGAGACACCTAGAGCTCCTTTATAATCACCCGATTCGTTGTGACGTTTGGTAGCACACAAAGTGTTCCTCCGTAAACGGAGTTGCATAATCTCATAGTCATAGGAACATGTATAAGTCATGAAGAAAGCAGTAGCAACATACTAAACGATCAAGTGCTAAGCTAACGGAATGGGTCAAGTCAATCACATCATTCTTCTAATGATGTGATCCCGTTAATCAAATGACAACTCATGTCTATGGCTAGGAAACACAACCATCTTTGGTCAACAAGCTAGTCAAGTAGAGGCATACTAGTGACACTATGTTTGTCTATGTATTCACACATGTATTATGTTTCCAGTTAATACAATTCTAGCATGAATAATAAACATTTATCATGAAATAAGGAAATAAATAATAACTTTATTATTGCCTCTAGGGCATATTTCCTTTAGTCTCCCACTTGCACTAGAGTCAATAATCTAGTTCACATCGTCATGTGATTTAACACCAATATTCATATCTGTATATATGATTAACACCCATAGTTCACATCATCATGTGACCAAGAACCAAAGGGTTAATAGAGTCAAAAATCTAGTTCACATTGCTATGTGATTAACACCCAAAGAGTACTAAGGTGTGATCATATTTTGCTCGTGAGAGAAGCTTAGTCAACGGGTCTGTCGCATTCAGAGCCATATGTATTTTGCAAATATTCTATGTCTACAATGCTCTGCACGAAGCTACCCTAGCCAATTGCTCCCACTTTCAATATGTATCCAGATTGAGACTTAAAGTCATCTGGATCGGTGTAAAAGCTTGCACCAATGTAACTCTTTACGACGGGCTCTTTTATCACCTCCATAATCGAGAAATATTTCCTTAGTCCTTACTAAGGATATTCTTGACCAATGTCCAGTGATCTACTCCTAGATCACTATTGTACTCCTTGTCAAATCTGAGCAAGGTATACAATAGGTGCGGTACATAGCATAGCATACTTTATAGAACCTATGACTGAGGCATAGGGAATGACTTTCATTCTCTTTTCTATTTTCTGCCGTGGTCGGGATTTGAGTCTTACTCAATTTCACACCTTTGCAACACAGGCAAGAACTCTTTCTTTGACTGTTCCATTTTGAACTATTTCAAAATCTTGACAAGGTATGTACTTATTGAAAAACTTATCAAGCGTCTTGATCTATCTCAATAGATCTTGATGCCTTCATCGAAAAACTTTTATTCAAGTATCCCGTTATGCTATCCAAAAATTCTATATCATTTCCAATTAACAATATGTCATCTACATATAATATCAGAAATGCTACAGAGCTCCCACTCACTTTCTTGTAAATACAGGCTTCTCCAAAAGTCTGTATAAAACCATATGCTTTGATCACACTAACAAAGCATTTATTCCAACTCCGAGAAGCTTGCACCAGTCCATAGATGGATCGCTGGAGCTTGCACATTTTGTTAGCACCTTTAGGATTGACAAAACCTTCTGGTTGCATCATATACAACTTTTCTTTAAGAAAACCATTAAGGAATGCAGTTTTGACATCCATTTGCCAGATTTCATAAAATGTGGCAATTGCTAACATGATTCGGACAGACTTAAGCATCGCCACAGTTGAGAAAATCTCATTGTAGTCAACACTTTGTACTTGTCAAAAACCTTTTTGCGACAAGTCGAGCTTTGTAGATGGTAACACTACTATCAGCGTCTGTCTTCCTCTTGAAGATCCATTTATACAATATGGCTTGCCGATCATCGGGCAACTCCACCAAAGTCCACACTTTGTTCTCATACATGGATCCCATCTCAGATTTCATGGCCTCAAGCCATTTCGCGGAATCTGGGCTCACCATCGCTTCCTCATAGTTTGTAGGTTCATCATGGTCTAGTAACATGCCTTCCAGAACAGGATTACCGTACTACTCTGGTGCGGACTGTACTTTGGAAGACCTACTAGGTTCTGTAGTAACTTAATCTAAAGTTTCATGATCATCATCATTACCTTCCTCACTAATTGGTGTAGGAATCACTGGAACTGATTTCTGTGATGAACTACTTTCCAATTCCGGAGAAGGTACAAATTACCTTATCAAGCTCTACTTTCCTCCCACTCACTTCTTTCGAGAGAAACTCCTTCTCTAGAAAGGATCCATTCTTAGCAACGAATGTTTTGCCTTCGGATCTGTGATAGAATGTGTACCCAACAGTTTCCTTTGGGTACTCTATGAAGACGCACTTCTCCGATTTGGGTTCGAACTTATTAGGTTGAAACCTTTTTCACATAAGCATCGCAACTCCAAACTTTAAGATACGACAGCTTAGGTTTACTGCTAAACCATAGTTCATACGGTGTCATCTCAACGGATTTAGATGGTGCCCTATTTAAAATGAATGCAGTTATCTCTAATGCATAACCCCAAAACGACAGTGGTAAATCGGTAAGATACATCATAGATATCAGCATATCCAATAAAGTGTGGTTACGATGTTCAGACACACCATTACGCTGTGGTCTTCCATGTGGCATGAGCTGTGAAACTATTCCATATTGTTTAAAATGAAGGCCAAACTCGTAACTCAAATATTCTTTTCTACGATCAGATTGTAGAAACTTTTATTTTCTTGTTACGATGATTCTCCACTTCACTCTGGAATTCTTTGAACTTTTCAAATGTTTCAGACTTGTGCTTCATTAAGTAGATATACGCATATATGCTCAAATCATCTGTGAAGGTTAGAAAATAACGATACCCTGCCACGAGCATCAACACTCATTGGGCCGTATACATCGGTATGTATTATTTCCAACAAGTTAGTAGCTCGTTCCATTGTTCCGAAGAACGGAGTTTTAGTCATGCCCAAAAGGCACGGTTCGCAAGCATCAAATGATTCATAACCAAGTGATTCCGAAAATCCATCTTTATGGAGTTTCTTCATGCGCTTTACACCGATATGACCCAAACGGCAGTGCCACAAATAAGTTGCACTATCATTATTAACTTTGCATCTTTTGGCATCAACATTATGAATATGTGTATCACTATGATCAAGATTCAATAAACCATCACCATTGGGTGTATGACCATAGAAGGTTTTATTCATGTAAACAGAATAACAATTTATTCTCTATCTTAGATGAATAATCTTATTGCAATAAACATGATCTTATCATATTTATGCTCAACGCAAACACCAAATAACATTTATTTAGGTTTAACACTAATCTCGAAAATATAGGGAGTGTGTGATGATGATCATATCAATCTTGGAACTACTTCCAACACTCATCGTCACTTCCCCTTCAACTAGTCTCTCTATATTCTGTAACTCCTGTTTCGAGTTACTAAACTTAGCAATCGAACAAGTATCAAATACTCAGGGGCTAATATAAACACTAGTAAGGCACACAACAATAACATGTATATCAAATATACCCTTGTTCAATTTGCCATCCTTCTTATCCACCAAATATTCAGGGCATTTCCGCTTCCAGTGACCATTTCCTTTGCAGTGTAAGCACTCAGTTTCAGGCTTTGGTCTAGCTTTGGGCTTCTTCACAGGAGTGACAACTTGCTTGTCATTCTACTTGAAGTTCCCTTTCTTTCCCTTTACCCTTCTCTTGAAACTAGTGGTCTTGTCAATCATCAACACTTGATGCTCTTTCTTGATTTCTACCTTCGTCGATTTCAACATCACGAAGAGCTCGGGAATCGTTTTCGTCATCCCTTGCATACTATAGTTCATCATGAAGTTCTAATAACTTGGTGATGGTGACTAGAGAACTCTGTCAATCACTATCTTATCTGGAAGATTAACTCCCACTTGATTCAAGCGATTGTAGTACCCAGACAATCTGAGCACATGCTCATAAGTTGAGCGATTCTCCTCCATCTTTTAGCTATAGAACTTGTTGAAGACTTCATATCTCTCAACTCGGGTATTTGCTTGAAATATTAACTTCAATTCCTGGAACATCTCATATGGTCCATGACGTTCAAAACGTCTTTGAATTCCCGATTCAAAGCCGTTAAGCATGGTGCACTAAACTATCAAGTAGTCATCATATTGAGCTAGCCAAACGTTCATAACGTCTGCATCTGCTCCTGCAATAGGTCTGTCACCTAGCGGTGCATTAAGGACATAATTCTTCTGTGCAGCAATGAGGATATTCAGATCACGGATCCAATCCGCATCATTGCTACTAACATCTTTCAACACGATTTTCTCTAGGAACATATCAAAATAAACATATGAAAGCAACAACGCGAGCTATTGATCTACAACATAATTTGCAAAATACTACCAGGACTAAGTTCATGATAAATTTAAGTTCAATTAATCATATTACTAAAGAACTCCCACTTAGACAGATGCTACCTCTTGAGCACTGCATTGGATTTCCCCGAAGAGGAGAGGATGATGCAGCAAAGTAGCGTAAGTATTTCCCTCAGTTTTTGAGAACCAAGGTATCAATCCAGTAGGAGACCACGCACAAGTCCCTCGTACCTACACAAAACAATAGCAACTCGCAACCAACACTTAGGGGTTGTCAATCCCTTCACAAATCACTTACTTAGAGTGAGATCGATAGAGATAATATTTTTGGTATTTTTGATAGATAGATGCAAAGTAAAAAGTAAAGGCAAAGTAAAAACAATGCAAGTAAATAAATTGATATAGATTGATATGATGAGAATAGACCCGGGGGCCATAGGTTTCACTAGTGGCTTCTCTCAAGAGCATAAGTATTCTACGGTGGGTGAACAAATTACTGTTGAGCAATTGACTGAATTGAGCATAGTTATGAGTATATCTAGGCAATGATCATGTATATAGGCATCACGTCCAAAACAACTAGATCAAAACGATTCTGCATCTACTACTATTACTCCACTCATGGACCGCTATCCAGCATGCATCTAGAGTATTAAGTAAAAACAGAGTAACGCTGTAAGCAAGATGACATGATGTAGAGGGATAAATTCATGCAATATGATAAAAAAGCCATCTTGTTATCCTCGATGGCAACAATACAATACGTGCCTTGCAACTCTTTCTGTCACTGAGTAAGGACACCGCAAGATTGAACCCAAAGCTAAGCACTTCTCCCATTGCAAGAACTACCATTCCAGTTGGCCAAACCAAAAAGGATAATTCGAAGAGACTTGCAAAGATAACTCAATCATACATAAAAGAATTCAGAGAAGATTCAAATATTTTCCATAGATAATACTGGATCATAAACCCACAATTCATCGGTCTCAACAAACACACCGCAAAAGAAGATTACATCGAATAGATCTCCACGAGAGAGGGGGAGAACCTTGTATTGAGATCCAAAAAGAGAGAAGAAGCCATCTAGCTACTAGCTATGGACCCGAAGGTCTGAAGTAAACACTCGCACTTCATCGGAGGGGCTATGGTGATGATGTAGAAGCCCTCCGTGGTGGATGCCCTATCCGGCGGAGCTCCAGAACAGGCCCCAAGATGGGATCTCGTGGATACAGAAGGTTGCGGCGGTGGAATTAGGTTTTTGGCTCCCGTTCTGATCGTTCAGGGATACGTAGGTATGTATAGGAGGAAGAAGTACGTCGGTGGAGCTCCGAGGGGCCCATGAGGTAGGGGGTGCACCCTCCACCCTCGTGACCTCCTCGGACACTTCTTGGAGTAGGGTCCAAGTCTCCTGGATCACGTTCAGTTGGAAAATCATGATCCCAAAGGTTTCATTCCGTTTGGACTCCGTTTGATATTCTGTTTCTTCGAAATACTAAAAAAGGCAAAAAACAGCAATTCTGTGTTGGGCCTCCGGTTAATAGGTTAGTCCCAAAAGTAATATAAAAGTGGAAAATAAAGCCCAATATAGTCCAAAATAGTAGATAAAGTAGCATGGAGCAATCAAAAATTATAGATACGTTGGAGACGTATCAACAGACATCTCTCTAGTCATCTAAGTGATCACGTGATCCAAATCAACTAAACCATGTCCAATCATCACGTGAGATGGAGTCGTTTCAATGGTGAACATCACTATGTTGATCATATCTATTATATGATTCACGTTCGACCTTTCGGTCTCCGTGTTCCGAGGCCATATCTGTATATGCCAGGCTCGTCAAGTTTAACCTGAGTATTCCGCGTGTGCAACTGTTTTGCACCCGTTGTATTTGAACGTAGAGCCTATCACACCCGATCATCACGTGGTGTCTCAGCACGAAGAACTTTCGCAATGGTGCATACTCTGGGAGACCACTTCTTGATAATTAGTGAGAGATCATCTTAAAATGCTACCGTCAATCAAAGCAAGATAAGATGCATAAAGTATAAACATCACATGCAATCAATATAAGTGATATGATATGGCCATCATCATCTTGTGCTTGTGATCTCCATCTCCGAAGCACCGTCGTGATCACCATCGTCACCGGCGCGACACCTTGATCTCCATCGTAGCATCGTTGTCATTTACACCATCTATTGCTTCCACGACTATCGCTACCGCTTAGTGATAAAGTAAAGCAATTACAGGGCGTTTGCATTTCATACAATAAAGTGACAACCATATGGCTCCTGCCAGTTGTCGATAACTTCGGTTACAAAACATGATCATCTCATAAAATAAAATATAGCATCACGTCTTGACCATACTACATCACAACATGCCCTGCAAAAACAAGTTAGACGTCCTCTACTAAGTTGTTGCAAATTTTATGTGGCTGCTACGGGCTGAGCAAGAACCGTTCTTACCTACGCATCAAAACCACAACGATAGTTCGTCAAGTTAGTGTTGTTTTAACCTTCGCAAGGACCGGGCGTAGCCACACTCGGTTCAACTAAACTTGGAGAAACAGACACCCGCTAGTCACTTGTGTGCAAAGCACGGCGGTAAAACCAGTCTCGCGTAAGCGTACGCGTAATGTCGGTCCGGGCCGCTTCATCCAACAATACCGATGAACCAAAGTATGACATGCTGGTAAGCAGTGAAGGGAATATGCCCTAGAGGCAATAATAAAGTTATTATTTATTTCCTCGTATCATGATAAATGTTTATTATTCATGCTATAATTGTATTAACAGGAAACATGATACATGTGTGAATACATAGACAAACATAATGTCACTAGTATGCCTCTACTTGACTAGCTCATTAATCAAAGATGGTTATGTTTCCTAACCATAGACATGTGCTGTCATTTGATTAATGGGATCACATCATTAGGAGAATGATGTGATTGACTTGACCCATTCGGTTAGCCTAGCACTTGATCGTTGTATGTTGCTATTGCTTTCTTCATGACTTATACAAAGTTCCTACAACTATGAGATTATGCAACTCCCGTTTACCGGAGGAACACTTTGTGTGCTACCAAACGTCACAACGTAACTGGGTGATTATAAAGGAGCTCTACAGGTGTCTCTGAAGGTACATGTTGAGTTGGCGTATTTCGAGATTAGGATTTGTCACTCCGATTGTCGGAGAGGTATCTCTGGGCCCTCTCGGTAATGCACATCGCTATAAGCCTTGCAAGCAATGTAGCTAATGAGTTAGTTACGGAATGATGCATTACGTAACGAGTAAAGAGACTTGCCGGTAACGAGATTGAACTACGTATTGGATACCGATGATCGAATCTCGGGCAAGTAACATACCGATGACAAAAGGAACAACGTATGTTGTTATGCGGTTTGACCGATAAAGATCTTCGTAGAATATGTAGGAGCCAATATGAGCATCCAGGTTCCGCTATTGGTTATTGACCGGGAACAGTTCTAGGTCATGTCTACATGGTTCTCAAACCCGTAGGGTCCGCACGCTTAACGTTACGATGACAGTTTTATTATGAGTTTATAAGTTTTGATTTACCGAAGGTTGTTCGGAGTCTCGGATGTGATCACGGACATGACGAGGAGTCTCGAAATGGTTGAGACACAAAGATTGATATATTGGACGACTATATTCGGACACCGGAAGTGTTCCGGGTGATTTCGGAGAAAACCGGAGTGCCGAAGGGGTTACCGGAACCCCCCGGGAAGTATTGGGCCTTAGTGGGCCTGAGGGGAGAGAGAGGGCAGCAGCCCAGGAGGTGGCGCACCCCCTCCCATTGGGAGTCCTAATTGGACTAGGGGAGGGGGCGCGGCCCCTCTTTCCCTCTCCCTCTCCCTCTCTTTCCTTCCCCCTTCCTCCTTCCTAGTTGGACTAGGAAAGGGGAGTCCTACTCCCACTAGGAGGAGGACTCCCCCTCCTTGGCGCGTCCCCTAGGGCCGGCCGGCCTCCCCCTTGCTCCTTTATATACGTGGGCAGGGGGCACCTCTAGACACACAAGTTGATCTTCGTGATCGTTCCTTAGCCGTGTGCGGTGCCCCCCTCCACCATATTCCACCTCGGTCATATTGTTGCGGTGCTTAGGCGAAGCCCTGCATCGGTAGAACATCATCATCGTCACCATGCCGTCGTGCTGACGGAACTCATCCCCGACACCCTGCTGGATCGGAGTCCGGGGATCATCATCGAGCTGAACGTGTGCTGAACTCGGAGGTGCCGTACGTTCGGTACTCAGATCGGTCGGATCAAGAAGACGTACGACTAAATCAACCGTGTTGTCATAACGCATCCACTTTCGGTCTACGAGGTTACATGGACAATACTCTCCCCTCTCGTTGCTATGCATCACCATGATCTTGCGTGTGCATAGGAATTTTTTTGAAATTACTACGTTCCCTAACAGTTGCATCCGAGCCAGGTTTTATGCGTAGATGTCATATGCACGAGTAGAGCACACGTGAGTTGTGGGCGATACAAGTCATACTGCTTACCAGCATGTCATACTTTGGTTCAGCGGTATTGTTGGATGAAGCGGCCCGGACCGACATTACGCGTACGCTTACGCGAGACTGGTTCTACCGACGTGCTTTGCACACAGGTGGCTGGCGGGTGTATGTTTCTCCAACTTTAGTTGAACCGAGTGTGGCTACGCCCGGTCCTTGCGAAGGTTAAAACAGCACTAACTTGATGAACTATCGTTGTGGTTTTGATGCATAGGTAAGAACGGTTCTTGCTCAGCCCGTAGCAGCCACGTAAAATTTGCAACAACAAAGTAGAGGACATCTAACTTGTTTATGTAGGGCATGTTGTGATGTGATATGGTCAAGACGTGATGCTATATTTTATTGTATGAGATGATCATGTTTTGTAACCGAAGTTATCGGCAACTGGCAGGAGCCATATGGTTGTTGCTTTATTGTATGAAATGCAAACGCCCTGTAATTGCTTTACTTTATCACTAAGCGGTAGCGATAGTCGTAGAAGCAATAGATGGCGTAACGACAACGATGCTACGATGGAGATCAAGGTGTCGTGCCGGTGACGATGGTGATCACGACAGTGCTTTGGAGATGGAGATCACAAGCACAAGATGATGATGGCCATATCATATCACTTATATTGATTGCATGTGATGTTTATCCTTTATGCATCTTATCTTGCTTTGATTGACGGTAGCATTTTAAGATGATCGCTCACTAAATTATCAAGAAGAGTTCTCCCTAAGTATGCACCGTTGCGAAAGTTCTTTGTGCTGAGACACCACGTGATGATCGGGTGTGATAGGGTCTACGTTCAAATACAACGGGTGCAAAACAGTTGCACACGCGGAATACTCAGGTTAAACTTGACGAGCCTAGCATATACATATATGGCCTCGGAACACGGAGACCGAAAGGTCGAGTGTGAATCATATAGTAGATATGATCAACATAGTGATGTTCACCATTGAAAACTACTCCATCTCACGTGATGATCGGACATGGTTTAGTTGATTTGGATCACGTGATCACTTAGATGACTAGAGAGATGTCTGTCTAAGTGGGAGTTCTTAAGTAATATGATTAATTGAACTTAAATTTATCATGAACTTAGTACCTGATAGTATTTTGCTTGTCTATGTTGGTTGTAGATAGATGGCTCGTGCTGTTGTTCCGTTGAATTTTAATGTGTTCCTTGAGAAAGCTAAGTTGAAAGATGATGGTAGCAATTACACGGACTGGGTCCGTAACCTAAGGATTATCCTCATTGCTGCACAGAAGAATTATGTCTTGGAAGCACCGTTGGGTGCCAGGCCTGCTGCTAATGCAACCGACAACATTAAGAATGTCTGGCAGAGCAAAGCTGAGGACTACTCGATAGTTCAGTGTGCCATGCTTTACGGCTTGGAACCGGGTCTTCAACGACGTTTTGAACATCATGGAGCATATGAGATGTTCCAGGAGTTGAAGTTAATATTTCAAGCAAATGCTCGGATTGAGAGATATGAAGTCTCCAATAAGTTCTATAGCTGTAAGATAGAGGAGAATAGTTATGTTAGTGAACACATACTCAAAATGTCTTGGTATAATAATCACTTGATTCAACTAGGAGTTAATCTTCCTGATGATAGTGTCATTGACAGAATTCTTCAATCACTGCCACCAAGCTACAAGAGCTTCGTGATGAACTATAATATGCAAGGGATGGACAAGACTATTCCCGAGCTCTTCGCAATGCTAAAAGCCGCGGAGGTAGAAATCAAGAAGGAGCAAGTGTTGATGGTTAACAAGACCACCAGTTTCAAGAAAAAGGGCAAAGGGAAGAAGAAGGGGAACTTCAAGAAGAACAGCAAACAAGTAGCTGCTCAAGAGAAGAAACCCAAGTCTGGACCTAAGCCCGAGATCGAAGCGCTTTCTCGCAAGCGATGGACATCGAAGTGGAACCGCCCCAAGTATTTGGCGGATAAGAAGGATGGCAAAGTGAACAAAGGATTATGTGATATACATGTTATTGATGTGTACCTTACTAATGCTCGCAGTAGTACCTGGGTATTTGATACTGGTTCTATTTCTAATATTTGCAACTCGAAACAGGGACTACGGATTAAGCGAAGATTGGCTAAGGACAAGGTGACGATGCGCGTGGGAAATGGTTCCAAAGTCGATGTGATCGCTGTCGGCACACTACCTCTACATCTACCATCGGGATTAGTTTTAGACCTAAATAATTGTTATTTGGTGCCAGCGTTGAGCATGAACATTATATCTGGATCTTGTTTGATGCAAGACGGTTTTTCATTTAAATCAGAGAATAATGGTTGTTCTATTTATATGAGTAATACTCCCTCCATTTTTGTATGCAAGGCCACAAACTCGGATTACAGGTACCAATGTAAAATTCAATGCCTGCTTTACAAGTCAACTTTTCTTCTTGTTTACTGGGATCATTAATACTTCACATGCATGCAAAGAAACCGAGTGGAGGAAGTAACTGACTGTCATTATGACTGCATGCATGCAAGTATTAAATAGGTTGTTAGTACGAGAAAATATCATTAACTTTGCCTCGATTACTGTTGATGGCCTTGTATAGATGCAAAATGTATATTTCATAGTGGCCTTGTATATAAAAATGGAGGGAGTATCTTTTATGGTCATGCACCCTTGAAGAGTGGTCTATTTTTATTGAATCTCGAAAGTAGTGATACACATATTCATAATGTTGAAGCCAAAAGATGCAGAGTTGATAATGATAGTGCAACTTATTTGTGGCACTGCCGTTTATGTCATATCGGTGTAAAGCGCATGAAGAAACTCCATACTGATGGACTTTTGGAATCACTGGATTATGAATCACTTGGTACTTGCGAACCATGGGCAAAATGACTAAAACACCGTTCTCCGGAACTATGGAGCGAGCAACTGATTTATTGGAAATCATACATACTGATGTATGTGGTCCAATGAATATTGAGGCTCCCGGCAGGTATCGTTATTTTCTCACATTCACAGATGATTTGAGTAGATATGGGTATATCTACTTCATGAAACACAAGTCTGAAACATTTGAAAAGTTCAAAGAATTTCAGAGTGAAGTGGAAAATCATCGTAACAAGAAAATAAAATTTCTACGATCTGATCGTGGAGGAGAATATTTGAGTTACGTGTTTGGTTTACATTTGAAACAATGCGGAATAGTTTAGCAACTCACGCCACCCGGAACACCACAATGAAATGGTGTGTCCGAACGTCGTAATCGTACTTTACTAGATATGGTGCGGTCTATGATGTCTCTTACTGATTTACCGCTATCATTTTGGGGTTATGCTTTAGAGACGGCCGCATTCACGTTAAATAGGGCACCATCAAAATCCGTTGAGACGACGCCTTATGAACTGTGGTTTGGCAAGAAACCAAAGTTGTCGTTTCTTAAAGTTTGGGGCTGCGATGCTTATGTGAAGAAACTTCAACCAGATAAGCTCGAACCCAAATCGGAGAAATGTGTCTTCATAGGATACCCAAAAGAGACTATTGGGTACACCTTCTATCACAAATCTGAGGGCAAGATTTTTGTTGCTAAATTCGGATCCTTTCTAGAGAAGGAGTTTCTCTCGAAAGAAGTGAGTGGGAGGAAAGTAGAACTTGATGAGGTAACTGTACCTGCTCCCTTATTGGAAAGTAGTTCATCACAAGAACCGGTTTCTGTGACAACTACACCAATTAGTGAGGAAGCTAATGATATTGATCATGAAACTTCAGATCAAGTTTCTACTGAACCTCGTAGGTCTACCAGAGTAAGATCCTCACTAGAGTGGTACAGTAATCCTATTCTGGAAGTCATGTTACTTGACCATGACGAACCTACGAACTATGAGGAAGCGATGATGAGCCCAGATTCCGCAAAATGGCTTGAAGCCATGAAATCTGAGATGGGATCCATGTATGAGAACAAAGTATGGAATTTGGTTGACTTGCCCGATGATTGGCAAACCATTGAGAATAAATGGATCTTCAAGAAGAAGACTGACATTGATGGTAATGTAACTGTCTACAAAGCTCGCCTTGTTGCGAAAGGTTTTCAACAAGTTCAAGGGGTTGACTACCATGAGACTTTCTCACCCGTAGCGATGCTTAAGTCTGTCCGAATCATGTTAGCAATTGCCACATTTTATGATTATGAAATCTGGCAAATGGATGTCAAAACTGCATTCCTGAATGGATTTCTAGAAGAAAAGTTGTATATGATGCAACCGGAAGGTTTGTTGATCCAAAAAGTGCTAACAAAGTGTGCAAGCTCCAGCGATCCATTTATGGACTGGTGCAAGCATCTCGGAGTTGGAATAAACGCTTTGATAGTGTGATCAAAGCATATGGTTTTATACAGACTTTTGGAGAAGCCTGTATTTACAAGAAAGTGAGTGGGAGCTTTGTAGCATTTCTGATATTATATGTAGATGACATATTGGAAATGATATAGAATTTCTAGATAGCATAAAGGGATACTTGAATAAAAGTTTTTCAATGAAAGACCTCGGTGAAGCTGCTTACATATTGGGCATCAAGATCTATAGAGATAGATCAAGACGCTTAATTAGACTTTCACAAAGCACATACCTTGATAAAGTTTTGAAAAAGTTCAAAATGGATCAGGCAAAGAAAGGGTTCTTGCACGTATTACAAGGTGTGAAGTTGAGTCGACTCAATGCCCGACCACAAGCAGAAGATAGAGAGAAAATGAAAGATGTTCCTATGCTTCAGCCATAGGCTCTATCATGTATGCAATGCTGTGTACCAGACCTGACGTATGCTTAGCAATAAGCTTGGCAGGAAGGTACCAAAGTAATCCAGGAGTGGATCACTGGACAGTGGTCAAGAACATCCTGAAATACCTGAAAGGGACTAAGGATATGTTTCTCATTTATGGAGGTGATAAAGAGCTAGTCGTAAATGGTTATGTCGATGCAAGCTTTGACACTGATATGAACGATTCTAAATCGCAAACCGGATACGTGTTTTTATTAAACGGTGGAGCTGTAAGTTGGTGCAGTTCTAAACAAAGCGTCGTGGCGGGATCTACATGCAAAGCGGAGTACATAGCTGCTTCTGGAGCAAGCAAATGAAGGAGTGCGGATGAAGGAGTTCATTTCAATCTAGGTGTCATACCTAGTGCATCGGGACCAATGAAGATCTTTTGTGACAATATGGTGCAATTGCCTTGGCAAAGGAATCCAGATTTCACAAGAGGACCAAGCACATCAAGAGGCGCTTCAATTCCATTGGCACCAAGTCCGGTGGGAGACATAGAGATTTGCAAGATACATACGGATCTGAATGTTGCGGACCGTTGACTAAGCCTCTTCCACGAGCAAAACATGATCAGCCCAAGACCCCATGGGTGTTAGAATCATTACTGATGTAATCTAGATTATTGACTCTAGTGCAAGTGGGAGGCTGAAGGAAATATGCCTAGAGGCAATAATAAAGTTATTATTTATTTCCTCATATCATGATAAATGTTTATTATTCATGCTATAATTGTATTAACGAAACATGATACATGTGTGAATACATAGACAAACATAATGTCACTAGTATGCCTCTACTTGACTAGCTCATTAATCAAAGATGGTTATGTTTCCTAACCATAGACATGTGTTGTCATTTGATTAACGGGATCACATCATTAGGAGAATGATGTGATTGACTTGACCCATTCCGTTAGCCTAGCACTTGATCGTTTAGTATGTTGCTATTGCTTTCTTCATGACTTATACAAAGTTCCTAGAACTATGAGATTATGCAACTCCGTTTACGGAGGAACACTTTGTGTGCTACCAAGCGTCTGGCATGCTGGGTGATTATAAAGGAGCTCTACAGGTGTCTCCAAAGGTACATGTTGAGTTGGTGTATTTCGAGATTAGGATTTGTCACTCCGATTGTCGGAGAGGTATCTCTGGGCCCTCTCGGTAATGCACATCGCTATAAGCTTTGCAAGCAATGTAGCTAATGAGTTAGTTACGGAATGATGCATTACGTAACGAGTAAAGAGACTTGCCGGTAACGAGATTGAACTACGTATTGGATACCGACGATCGAATCTCGGGCAAGTAACATACCGATGACAAAAGGAACAACGTATGTTGTTATGCGGTTTGACCGATAAAGATCTTTGTAGAATATGTAGGAGCCAATATGAGAATCCAGGTTCCGCTATTGGTTATTGACCAGGAACAGTTCTAGGTCATGTCTACATGGTTCTCGAACCCGTAGGGTCCGCACGCTTAACGTTACAATGACAGTTTTATTATGAGTTTATAAGTTTTGATGTACCGAAGGTTGTTCGGATTCTCGGATGTGATCATGGACATGATGAGGAGTCTCGAAATGGTCGAGACACAAAGATTGATATATTGGACGACTATATTCGGACACCGGAAGTGTTCCGGGTGATTTCGGAGAGAACCGGAGTGCCGAAGGGGTTACCGGAACCCCCCGGGAAGTATTGGGCCTTAGTGGGCCTGAGGGGAGAGAGAGGGCAGCAGCCCAGGAGGTGGCGCACCCCCTCCCATGGGGAGTCTGAATTGGACTAGGGGAGGGGGCGCGGCCCCTCTTTCCCTCTCCCTCTCCCTCTCTTTCCTTCCCCCTTCCTCCTTCCTAGTTGGACTAGGAAAGGGGAGTCCTACTCCCACTAGGAGGAGGACTCCCCCCTCCTTGGCGCGCCCCTAGGGCCGGCCGGCCTCCCCTGCTCCTTTATATCTGGCAGGCAGGGGGCACCTCTAGACACACAAGTTGATCTTCGTGATCGTTCCTTAGCCGTGCAAGCGTGCCCTCCACCATATTCCACCTCGGTCATATCGTTGCGGTGCTTAGGTGAAGCCTGCGTCGATAGAACATCATCATCGTCCTGCGCCATCGTCTTGAGGAACTCATCCCGACACCTGCTAGATCGGAGTCGAGGATCGTCATCGAAGTGAGCGTGTCTTTGAACTTCGGAGGTGCGTCGTCCGGTACTCGGATCGGTCGGATCGTGAAGGCGTCGACTACATCAACAGCGTTGTCATAGCGCTTCGCTTTCGGTCTCACAGTGCGTGGACAATACTCTCCCCTCTCGTTGCTATGCATCACCATGATCCTATGCACACGCAAGATCATGGTGATGCATAGCAACGAGAGGGAAGAGTGTTGTCCACGCACTCGTGAGACCGAAAGTAGAAGCGTAGAGCAACGTGGTTGATGTAGTCGCACGCCTCACGGCCCGACCGATCAAGCATCAAACTACGGCACCTCCGACTTCTAGCACACGCTCAGCCGGATGACGCCCCTCGAACTCGATCCAGCCGAAAGTGCCGAGGGAGAGTTCCATCAAGACGATGGCGCAGGATGATCTTGATGTTCTATCGAGAGGGCTTCGCCTAAGCACCGCCACAATATTATCGAGATTATGGTGGAGGGGGCACCGCTACCCACTAAGAGATCAAGAAATCAATTGTTGTGTCTATGGGGTGCCCCCTCCCCCGTATATAAAGGAGTGGAGGAGAGGGGGCCGGCCAAGGGGGTGGCGCGCCCTAGGGGGGAGTCCAACCCCAACTGGGAGTAGGACTCCCCCCGTTCCTATTAGGAGTAGGAGAGGGAAGGAAGAGGGGGGAGGGAAGAAGGAAAGGGGGGCCGACCCCCTTCCCATTTCGGATTGGGCTTGGGGGGGGGGGCTCCTTTGCTCCTTCTCCCTCCTTTCCAATAAGGCCCAATAAGGCCCATATACCTCCCGGGGGGGGTCCGATAACCTCCTGGAGATGCGGTATTGTCCCAATCTCACCTGGAACCTTTCCGGTGTCCAAATGTAGTCGTCCAATATATCGGTCTTTATGTCTCAAGCATTTCGAGACTCCTCGTCATGTCCGTGATCACATCCTGGACTCCGAACAACCTTCGGTACATCAAAACTCATAAACTCATAATAAAACCGTCAACTAAACTTTGTTGCAAGGACCCTACGGGTTCGAGAACTATGTAGACATGACCTAGAACTGTTTCCGTCAATAACCAATAGCGGAACCTCGATGCTCATATTGACTCCTACATATTCTACGAAGATCTTTATCGGTCAAACCGCACAACAACATACGTTGTTCCCTTTGTCATCGGTATGTTACTTGCCCGAGATTCGATCGTCGGTATCTCAATACCTAGTTCAATCTCGCTATCGCAAGTCTTTACTCGCTACGTAATGCATCATCCCGCAACTAACTCATTAGCTACATTGCTTGCAAGGCTTATAGTGATGTGCATTACTGAGAGGGCCCAGAGATACCTTTCCGACAATCGGAGTGACAAATCCTAATCTCGAAATATGCCAACTCAACATGTACCTTCGGAGACACCTATAGAGCTCCTTTATAATCACCCAGATTACGCTAGACGCTTGGTAGCACACAAAGTGTTCCTCCGTAAACGGAGTTGCATAATCTCATAGTCATAGGAACATGTATAGGTCATGAAGAAAGGAGTAGCAACATACTAAACGATCAAGTGCTAAGCTAACGGAATGGGTCAAGTCAATCACATCATTCTTCTAATGATGTGATCCCGTTAATCAAATGACAACTCATGTCTATGGCTAGGAAACACAACCATCTTTGATCAACAAGCTAGTCAAGTAGAGGCATACTAGTGACACTATGTTTGTCTATGTATTCACACATGTATTATGTTTCCAATTAATACAATTCTAGCATGAATAATAAACATTTATCATGAAATAAGGAAATAAATAATAACTTTATTATTGCCTCTAGGGCATATTTCCTTCACTGGAGCGGCGGCGGCAGCTGCCGCCATCCCGGCCGTCGGCGTCCTCTTCCACGCCTAGGACATCCAGGAAGACTGCCACGGCTACCACATCACTTCCCATGGCAGCCTCCGAGATCGAGTTCTTCCACCAGCGGTGGCTGGAGCCTAAGAGGAACACCCGTAGTGACGTGACCTCGAATTGGAGCATCTGATGTCCATGGTACAAGGCGTCATCTAGATCCAGCCTAGCGAGCTGCCGTTCATATGTAAGCACACAAGATTCCCCCTTCCACATTTGTAGTAATTTATTAATTCTAAATTTTGGATCCGTGTCAACAGGCGAACAAATCTTGTCGGCGCTAAGCGTTCATGCGATGTCTCCCTGCTTGCCCTGATTTCATGTTTTGCCTGGCCGCGTCATCTTGCCGCCCATGTATTCATCACTTCAGCGGGTATGGCGTTAGGCAATAAGTACTGTTTTTTCGTTCCTTTTCCATTTGGTTGGTCGGAGCATAGGCTTAGTGTGAATTTCTAATATCAGCATTTGTTCTGAGTAGGGTATGATGTGGAAGCTCAGGTTTAATTTGAAATTGGTGTGTTATCTACATAGTTGGGTCCATAAGCATTGTTTTTAAATTATATATTGGGCAAATTGTATGATTCTGATGTAAGATTGGTTGTATTATTGGAGATGTATGTCTTCTGCTTTCTCCAATGATTCTGCTCTTCCTAACTGTTATATCTTATTTGAAGATGATATATTTCCATCTTAGTTCAATGGTGTCAAGAGGTTGAATAATGGATATTAACAACGCTGATGAAAACTGTGTTTTGTAAGACTCATTTAAAACTACCGGTTATATTGGTATAAAGGAAATAAAGGTATATCAAGCAGTTGAGATTATCAACATTTGTTTCATAAGTTCTGAACAATTCTTTGGCTGACAGAGAGAAGATGAGATTAAATAATGTTCCTCTGTTTATCAAACTCACTCGACGCCAACCAGGGATAGCTGTGATCTAATAATGATATATCAGGTTCATAATGATAAGGTAGTTTATCTGCAAAGAGGGGTGCAGCAGTTCATAATGACGGGACTACACCTGGGGATAGGTGAGTTCGTCTATTTATTCATTCCAGGAAGCGAAATTGCAGAAGGAATGTTTTTTTTAATATTTCAGAGACGATTCAAATCCAAAAGATAGATGGCTACTTCTGCAGCGGTTTTTGCTTCAGCTACTGGCAGGGAGGCTGATAGTGAAACTGGTGCTCCTGTGTAATATGGTATGTTGGTCCTAAGCCCTCCACTTAAGTCTGTTTACAAGGTCATTTCTGAAGCCTGCAATGTTTGGCTTCCCAATACTTCCCTTCATCCTCAACATGGTATTGGACAGGGGAGGCTGGTGTATGGGGAACATCCTAGACTACTACAGTTCAGGCAATACCCAAGATTCAGAGAACATCCTAACTACTACAGTTCTAGAGGGAAGATAGCACGGCTACCAGAAACAAGATATTATGTGAAGGGGCACTCAGATAACATAGACGCCTGCATGGTTGGGAACTCCAAATCTGAACTTCACAAAATGACTGTAGAATGGAAGTATCTTGCACTTCCAACAACTATAAATTTACATTGTGAGGAACATACTTGCATGCTAGATGGAAAAGCTTCTTTTTGTTGTTTTTTCTGAAGTTTTTACAAGCTATTAATTTGAGCTAACCGGTTACAGAGTAGTTAATTTGGCTATCATTTGAGTGAATTGGGTTCTTTGATGTCATTAATTTGTGTCCGAATTCAACCTTGGCGGTTATAGGTTGTGTTAATTTCAATTCGTGATTACGTGCAGCAACGACACCTACATCAGTCCCACGACGTTCATGTTCAGTGGGACGTCCGTGTGCCACCTGAAGGTCATCGACCTGCCCCGCAGAAATGATGCAATTTAAAACAACTGATCGTGTTGCCAATGCTACAAGAAATAATGTACAATGAAGAAAAATTGAGCTACTTATGATTATATCTTTCTCTGATTTATGGTTTAGTTAGATACTGATTACTTCTTTTATCTCATGGTATAGTGAACCTTTTATGTTGCTATATGTGTTGTTATTTCTTCTGCACATATTACCCTTGGTTGTATCTCTTGGTTGTTGCCTATTGCAGAGCGCGGTAGCACCTACTTTCCCTGTTGGTGATTAGCACAACACATTATATGTTTGCATTACCTTTTTTGATAGATATACATGATTTGCTACTGAACATAGGTGTGATATAGATAAATCACCTCTGATCTACATATATCAGCGATACCTGCTTCTCATTGGAAAAATGTTACTTTTTATTTATCATTCTGACCATATTGCCTTTGCATATTAGTTTTTCCCTAATCATAGCACCCTTAAAAATTATGTATCTACAATACACATAGGATCATCACGTCTTTGTTCTTCTTTTCTACTAGGATACAGACTATTCAGACTGCTTCAGTTACTTGAGTAAAAAGAAAAACACATTATGTGTTGCACTGAATTTTGTTTGGAAAGTTCCCTTCTGTACTCTACTTATTTGTTTGGTCAGTATTAGGATATCTCCTATATGGCCTGGTTGTTACAAAAGTCTGAATTCCTAAAGGTCCATGAGGATTTCAATGTTGCTAAAGAAAGAGACAAGGATCAGTCATCCGGAACTTATATTCCTACCTTATCATAAAAGAGGATGAGATTTTCCCCGTTATCATTACAGTGTGGGCATATGAACTTCATAGCAAGATATTGTTGGAAATATGCCCTAGAGGCAATAATAAAAGGATTATTATTATATTTCCTTGTTCATGATAATTGTCTTTATTCATGCTATAATTGTATTATCCGGAAATCGTAATACACGTGTGAATACATAGACCACAATATGTCCCTAGTGAGCCTCTAGTTGACTAGCTCGTTGATCAACAGATAGTCATGGTTTCCTGACTATGGACATTAGATGTCATTGATAACGGGATCACATCATTAGGAGAATGATGTGATGGACAAGACCCAATCCTAAGCATAGCACAAGATCGTGTAGTTCGTTTTGCTAGAGCTTTTCCAATGTCAAGTATTTTTCCTTAGACCATGAGATCGTGTAACTCCTGGATACCGTAGGAGTGCTTTGGGTGTACCAAACGTCACAACGTAACTGGGTGACTATAAATGTGCACTACAGGTATCTCCGAAAGTGTCTGTTAGGTTGGCACGGATCGAGACTGGGATTTGTCACTCCGTATGACGGAGAGGTATCTCTGGGCCCACTCGGTAATGCATCATCATTATGAGCTCCAAGTGACCAAGTGTTTGGTCACGGGATCATGCATTACGGTACGAGTAAAGTGACTTGCCGGTAACGATACTGAACGAGGTATTGGGATACCGACTATCGAGTCCCGGGCAAGTAACGTACCGATTGACAAAGGGAATTGTATACGGGGTTGATTGAATCCTCGACATCGTGGTTCATCCGATGAGATCATCGAGGAGCATGTGGGAGCCAACATGGGTATCCAGATCCCGCTGTTGGTTATTGACCGGAGAGCCGTCTCGGTCATGTCTGCGTGTCTCCCGAACCCGTAGGGTCTACACACTTAAGGTTCGATGATGCTAGGGTTATTAGGAAGACTTGTATGTGAGTACCGAATGTTGTTCGGAGTCCCGGATGAGATCCCGGACGTCACGAGGAGTTTAGGAATGGTCCGGAGGTGAAGATTTATATATGGGAAGTTGTCATACGGTCACCGGAAAGTTTCGGGGGCATATCGGTATTGTACCGGGGCCACCGGAGGGGTTTCGGGGGTCCACCGGGAGGGGCCACCTCTCTCGGAGGGCCTCATGGGCTGTAGTGAGCAGGGAACCAGCCCCTAGAGGGCTGGGAGCCCCCCCTTGGGGCCATGCGCCTAGGGTTGGGGGGGAAACCCTAGTGGGGGCGCCCCCCTTGCTTGGGGGGCAAGCCCCCTCCCTTGGCCGCCGCCCCCCTCTAGATCTCATCTAGAGGGGACTCGCCCCCCTTTCCCCTTCCCCTATAAATAGAGGGGCGAGGGGAGGGCTGCACACAACATCCAAGGCGCAGCCCCTCCCCTCCCCAACACCTCTCCTCCTCCGTTAAGAGCTTGGCGAAGCCCTGCCGGAGTACTGCCTCTCCACCACCACCACCACGCCGTCGTGCTGCTGCTGGAGCCTTCTTCCTCAACCTCTCCTTCCCCCTTGCTGGATCAAGAAGGAGGATACGTCATCCGCTCCGTACGTGTGTTGAACGCGGAGGTGCTGTCCGTTCGGCACTTGGTCATCGGTGATTTGGATCACGGCGAGTACGACTCCATCATCCCCGTTCTCTTGAACGCTTCCGCTCGCGATCTACAAGGGTATGTAGATGCACTCCTATCACTCGATGCTTAGATGAACTCATAGATGGACCTTGGTGAAACCGTAGGAATTTTTTTATTTTCTGCAACGCTCCCCAACAGTGGTATCAGAGCTAGGTCTATGCGTAGTTCTCTATTGCACGAGTAGAACACAAATTTTTTGTGGGCGTACATGTTGTCAACCTTCTTGCTGCTACTAGTCTTATTTTGCTTCAGCAGTATTGTGGGATGAAGCGGCCCGGACCGACCTTACACGTACGCTTACGTGAGACAGGTTCCACCGACTGACATGCACTAGTTGCATAAGGTGGCTAGCGGGTGTCTGTCTCTCCCACTTTAGTTGGAGCGGATTCGACGAAAAGGCTCCTTATGAAGGGTAAATAGAAGTTGACAAATCACGTTGTGGCTTTTTTTCGTAGGTAAGAAAACGTTCTTGCTAGAACCCTATTGCAGCCACGTAAAAGATGCAACAACAATTAGAGGACATCTAACTTGTTTTTGCAGCATATGCCTTGTGATGTGATATGGCCAAAAGTTGTGATGAATGATGAATGATATATTGTGATGTATGAGATCATGTTCTTGTAATAGGAATCACGACTTGCATGTCGATGAGTATGACAACCGGCAGGAGCCATAGGAGCTGTCTTAATTATTGTATGACCTGCGTGTCAATAATTTAACGCCATGTAATTACTTTACTTTATTGCTAAAATGTTAGCCATAGTAGTAGAAGTAATAGTTGGCGAGCAACTTCATGGAGACACGATGATGGAGATCATGATGATGGATATCATGGTGTCATGCCGGTGACGAAGATGATCATGGAGCCCCGAAGATGGAGATCAAAGGAGCTATATGATATTGGTCATATCATGTCACTACTATATAATTGCATGTGATGTTTATTATGTTTATGCATCTTGTTTACTTAGAACGACGGTAGTAAATAAGATGATCCTTATAACAATTTCAAGAAAGTGTTCTCCCTAGCGTGGGCCGTTGCTAAAGTTCGCTGTTTGAAGCACCACGTGATGATCGGGTGTGATAGATTCTTACGTTCACATACAACGGGTGTAAGACAGTTTTACACATGCAAAAACACTCGGGGTTAACTTGACGAGCCTAGCATGTACGGACATGGCCTCGGAACACGAGACCGAAAGGTCGAACATGAGCCGTATGGAAGATACGATCAACATGGAGATGTTCACCGATGATGACTAGTCCGTCTCACGTGATGATCGGACACGGCCTAGTCGACTCGGATCGTGTAACACTTAGATGACTAGAGGATGTCTAATCTGAGTGGGAGTTCATTAAATAATTTGATTAGATGAACTTAATTATCATGAACTTTAGTCTAAAACCTTTGCAAATATGTCTTGTAGATCAAATGGCCAACGCTCATGTCAACATGAACTTCAACGTTCCTAGAGAAAACCAAGCTGAAAGATGATGGCAACAACAATACGGATCGGGTCGGAACACGAGATCATCCTCATAGCTGCCAAGAAAGCATATGTCCTAGATGGACCGCTAGGTGAAGCACCCATCCTGAGAACCAAGACGTTATGAACGCTTGGCGATCCACGTCTTGATGATTACTCCCTCGCTCAAAGGCGGCATGCTTTACAGCTTAGAACCGGGGCTCCAAAAGCGTTTTGAGCAACACGGAGCATATGAGATGTTCGATGAGCTGGAAATGGTTTTCCAAGCTCATGCCCGGGTCGAGAGATATGAAGTCTCCGACAAGTTCTACAGATTGTAAGATGGAGGAAAATAGTTACACAAGTGAGCACATACTCAAAATGTCAGGTTGCACAACCGCTGTCCCAGTGGACATTAACCTCCCGGACGAGGCGGTCATTGACAGAATCCTTCAGTCGCTCCCACCGAGCTACAAGAGCTTTGTGATGAACTATAATATGCAGGGGATGGTGAAAACTATTCCTGAAGTATTTTCAATGCTGAAGTCAGTAGGTGTTGATGGTCAATAAAACCACCAAGTTCAAGAAGGGCAAGGGTAAGAAGAACTTCAAGAAGGACGGCAAGGATGTTGTCACGCCCGGTAAGCCAGTTACCGGGAAGAAGTCAAAGAATGGACCCAAGCCTGAAACTGAGTGCTTTTATTGCAAAGGGAAGGGTCACTGGAAGCGGAACTGCCCCAAATACTTAGCAGACAAGAAGGCCGGCAACACTAAAGGTATATGTGATATACATGTAATTGATGTGTACCTTACCAGTACTCGTAGTAACTCACGGTATTTGATACGGTGCCGTTGCTCACATTTGTAACTCACAGCAGGAGCTGCGGAATAAGCGGAGACTGGCGAAGGACGAGGTGACGATGCGCGTCGGGAATGGTTCCAAGGTCGATGTGATCGCCGTCGGCACGCTACCTCTACATTTACCTACGGGATTAGTTTTAAACCTCAATAATTGTTATTTAGTGCCAAGTTTGAGCATGAACATTGTATCTGGATCTCGTTTGATACGAGATGGCTACTCATTTAAATCCGATAATAATGGTTGTTCTATTTATATGAGAGATATGTTTTATGGTCATGCCCCGATGGTCAATGGTTTATTCTTAATGAATCTCGAGCGTAATGTTACACATATTCATAGTGTGAATACCAAAAGATGTAAAGTTGATAACGATAGTCCCACATACTTGTGGCACTGTCGCCTTGGTCACATTTGTGTCAAGCGCATGAAGAAGCTCCATGCTGATGGACTTTTAGAGTCTCTAGATTATGAATCATTTGACACATGCGAGCCATGTTGTCGGTGTCAAAACCGGCGGATCTCGGGTAGGGGGTCCCGAACTGTGCGTCCAGGCGGATGGTAATAGGAGACAAGGGACACGATGTTTTACCTGTGTTGGGCCCTCTCGATGGAGGTAAAACCCTACTCTGCTTGATTGATATTGATGATATGGGTAGTACAAGAGTGGATCTACCACGAGATCAAGGAGGCTAAACCCTAGAAGCTAGCCTATGGTATGATTGTTGTTCGTCCTATGGACTAAACCCTCCGGTTTATATAGGCGATTGGAGAGGGCTAGGGTTACACGAGTCGGTTACAATGGTAGGAGATCTACATATCCAGATTGCCAAGCTTGCCTTCCACGCCAAGGAAAGTCCCATCCGGACACGGACGAAGTCTTCAATCTTGTATCTTCTTAGTCTTGGAGTCCGGCCAATGATGATAGTTCGCTATCCGGACACCCCTAGTCCAGACTCCTCAAGTAGCCCACGAACCAGGATTCAATGACGACGAGTCCGACGCGCATATTGTCTTCGGCATTGCAAGGTGGGTTCCTCCTCCGAATAATTCAGAGAAGATTGTGAACACCAGGATAGTGTCCGGCTCTGCAAAATAAATTCCACATACCACCGTAGAGAGAATAATATTTACACAAGTTCAATCTGCTGACGTGTTTTGTGGCGTGACGTCACACCACAACCAAGCCTTTACTCGAATCGTTTTTATTATACCACCTCAGCGCGTTTAGCGAAGCGGTTTCCTTGGCACGTCTTGTCGAAACAGAGATCGTGTCCCCTTATTCCGGGATTCTCATCAATACGGACGTGGGTAACCCGACCGCGCCCGTTGCCCCGCCCCCTCCATCGAAGGCGAGTTCCAAACGGTCACGGGGACGGCTCTTGGTATTCTCCCCCTTTATAATGAGACCAAGGCATGTCCCTTTCTTTCGATCCTCAATCGAATCCGCCCCTCGCCCCGAGTACCAACACCCAAGGCTCCAGATTCGGGTGCTTTGGACCTTCGACAATGTCCGGCTCCGACCTACAGGGCCGGTGGATGCCCTCCTCCGTCACGGAAGAAGACGTGCTAAAGCTGAGAGACGCCAGGTACCTAACCTACGACATTTCGCATAGGTTGCCTGCCCAAGGGCAAGTCATTCCCACTCCCGAGCCTGGTGAGAGCGTCGTGTTCGTGTCTCACATCCGTCGGGGTTTAGGCTTCCCGATGGACCCCTTCGTGAGGGGGCTCATGTTTTATTACGGGCTGGAATTCCATGACTTGGCTCCGGAGTCCATCCTCCACATCTCATCGTTCATCGTTGTTTGCGAAGCCTTCCTTCGCACTACCCCTCATTTCGGATTGTGGCTCAAGACCTTCGACGTGGAGCCGAAGATGATCGAGGGGCGACTGGCAGAGTGCGGAGGGGCAGTTATAAGTAAGATGGCCGATGCTCCATGGCCCGAGGGCTCTTTCCAAGAGGAGCTCGGCTTGTGGCAATAGGAGTGGTTCTACATCACCGCTTCCAGGGGCAGCAGGCAGGTGCCGCCGCCCGCCTTTCGCTCGGGCCCTCCATAACGGCTGGCGTCATGGGTCCACAAAGGGCTTGACTGGGGGCCGTCCAAGGACGTACCAATATTGCAGTGCCGGATCCGAGACCTCCAAGAGAGGGAGATCAATCTGGTCGTAGTGACGCAGGTTATGCTGATTCGGTGTCTTCTGCCCTGCGAACGTCGCCCCCTCCGCCTGTGGGAATTCAATCCGGAGGGACCGCGAGCTCTTCAACACTTCATGGGTACGACACCCGTGGAGATGTATAAACTGTTCTTCGGATCACAAGAGATGTGTCCGGACTTGACCGAGGACGTCGGCCTAAGCTGCAATTGCCCGGATACTCAAGTAAGTAGTCCTGTGTCTGGACATACCGTCCATTTATTTATCATGGATTTGCCTTTTAACCAGCTATCCTTTGAACAGGAGTGGATAGCGCAAGCAAAACTGATACGGTGTCCGGCCCCCCTCCCTGAGACCACGCCGGATCCCGTGTTAGTCAAGATGTTGGAGGTTGTGCCTTCGGAGGAGAGCGAAGGGGGAGCAGGGAAACTACCGCCTCTGCTAAGGAGGCTCACAATAAGGGGGGAATCAAGAATCCCTCCCTCCAGGGGGAGAAGAGGACCGCTTCCGAAGACCTGGAGGCTAAGGCCTCAAAGCGGGGGAAGAAATCTGCCTTTGGAAGGTCTGTCTTGGGGAGGAGTCCCGGCCGCACTGTCTCCCCAAAGGAATCAGCCCTCCAGCGAGCCGTAAGTAGAAAAAGGGGAGTTTTGTAATAAGGGACATCCCTATTTTCATTTCTGAGGATAACCGAAGTTCTTACCTTGTAGTTCGGATCTCAACCCTTCTCAGCAGAGCTCATCTTCGGGGGACCTTCGTCCAGAGATGATGGAGAGCGAAATGCCTCCATCTGCCGCACCATCAGGTGGGGCGGACGACCCTGAGGTGTCGTCACGGAGGGTCTCCCCGAGTCCGGCGGGGCCTGGGAGTTCGGCACCAACTGGTGTACGGCCGGTGGAGCTGAAGGATCTGCTCGAGAGGGCGTCTATCTCAGAAGATCACTGTACATTAATGAGTACGGTGATTGAAAGGATCTCTCCTCTCCTCTCCTCTCCTAGGCGGCTCCTAGGAGACTCCTAGACGGCTCCACCGCCGGTGGCCACTCCGGCCCCGGCGTCCACCTCCCTGACCGTCCAATGGCGCCTCCTCACCTTGACTTTGCTAGAGGTAAGGCTTTTCAGCTTGGCATGCGCCAAAAGTTTGGTCATCCGGTGGTTTTCTCTCCTGGTTTTCACCAACGTGAGTTCAAGCTTGTGGTCTCCTTTGGTCGAGCGTGCTTTCGCCTGGATTGTCACACTGTGAGCATTGTGCTTCACTCTTGCTTTGGTGGTTACCCTCAAGGTTTTAGGGTTAAGTTTCTCTGGGACCGTTCTTTTCAGTTTTCGGTTGCTTCAAAATCTGTGGGTTTTGAACTCTACAACAGTGGCCGTATTTTTGAGAGGGATTTTGAGTTGGTTTTTAGCCTCTGGGGTGAAGGAGGTCCTAATTGGCGTCGAGAGGAGTGTCTGTTCTATCAAGAGGAGCAAAATTCATGGTCATTAGTTACCCGAGGGCCTTCATGTTCTTCCTCCCAAAGCGGCTCTGGCGATCGCCGGAGGGAGTTGACCCACCGCATCTCAGTTTTCCAACGGCTAGCGGGGTTACTGGACTCGTCTTCGGATTTACAGGTCACTACTATTGGTGAAGGGCGCATTGAGTGTAATATTACACCTCCGATCAATGATCGCGTGGTTCAGGGGGATGAGGGTGCGAATTCAGGATCTTCAAATTCGGCCATTACTTGTTACGGTTGTGACAATTTGGGCCACATGGCTTGGGCCTGCCCTGAACCCCGTTTGACTGGGCTCTGGCCGTTTTTTAGGGTGGCTTCTTTTCCCTCCCCACCTGCTGAGGCCTGGGCCCCTGGGGTGGTGGATGACTGGTTTCTGGCCGTTGGCCCAGCCCAGCCGGTGATTCGAACTTCCTCTTTTAGACAGCTCTGTGAAGGCATGTTCCCGAACTTTCAGCCAAGATTCCCTCTTGCCTCTTCGTCTCCTCCCCTGCCTTCCACTGTTCAACCTCGGGCTCGTCATTCTTCCTCCTTGCAGTCTTCAGAGCCTGCTGCCGGCGTAGAGCTAACCATGGCCAACATTCCGTTTGATCCTCAGCCTTTTGTTCCCCATGGTTTCAATATTCTCAATGTTGAAGGCCGTAATGGTGTGGCCAGGGTGGTTCTCCCCCACCATCAGAAGCGCCACGAGGACTGGGCCATCGTCACCATTGAGCCGCTTTCGGATGAGGTACTTTTTCCTAATGTGCAAGAAGTTCTTAATGAGTTCTTTGCGGATGTTCAACAAGTGCAAATCAGAGAAATGCAGTGCTGTCCGTTGGGGGAAGCTTATGTGCGCTTTGTCAATCCAAGAGACAGAGATAGGTTAGTGCTCCAGAGTCCTCACCAGTTTGGAGATGTTTTTATCTCTTTCCAACACCATGATAATGGCCATAACTGCCGAACAACCCAGTTTAATAGAACATTCTGGCTGCTCATCCTTGCGGTACCGTTTGATTTTCGCAATTCTGAAGATATTGCCAGGGCCATCAGTCATTTTGGGCGCCTTGTTTCTTGGGAGAATGATCCTCTTCATATGGGTAGAGTTATTGCAAAAGCTAAAGTTAGAGATCTTGACTCCATCCCTAAAAGTGTCAGGTGGTCTGAAGGTGAAGTCCTAGATGAAGATGCTTGGTCCTCTTCAGTGGAAATTCTTCTGCAACAGATGATGGGTGGGGCCCCTGCCGATGAGGACCCAATTCCACCTAACAATGTTGATCCTCACCCTCTACCAGGCAACAACAATGCTTTCCCTGGTTTTCATTTTAATCCTTAGCCTATTCAGCAAGATGACATGGATGCAGAAGAGGGTCACTGGGCTCTGCAGCCTCCAGTTGGTAATAATGTTGAAGCTCAGGATGATTTTGACTTCCTGGAAGGTGTTCAGCAAGAAGAAATTGCTTGGGCTGATGGGGAGGAGCTCCCACCACCTTTGGAGGGCCACAGCAGCATCACTACAACTGTCTCCTTGTCTGGAGGTTTTTCTTCCCATGCCAGTGAGGAAGTAAATCAACTTCCAACTATCTTTGCGAGATCTGAGGCAATGGTCTTGAGCTTTTGATGCAGGACTACCAAGAGGAGGAGCAAGATGTTCCTGCAATCCCAGTTCCTCAGGCTCCTCTTGCTTTGGCAGTTCCTCAGGAAGTTTTACTACCAGCAAATCCTGAGGTGGTCCCTCAGATTCAGCCAGTCTTGGAGGAAGTGATCCAACCTTCTGAGCCTGTTATTGGTAACAGTCCTATTGTGCCTCAGGACCTGTCACTGGACCCTTGCAGAGACTCTCATGCTGATAAAGAGCCAGCACACCATGGCAAGGATCCCTTTCAGTTTAAAGCTGTTGATTTGGTTGGGGAAGCAGGAGCTAGCTCTCATTCAGTGAACCCACTGCTTCTGGATCATGCTGGGGTTGAAAATGCTAGCAAACAAGGTAACTGGATTGCCCAAATTGAGGAGCATTTTGAGTTTGCACCCTCATTACTTGGTTTGAAATCTATTCAGTTAAAGGCTCTAGCTAATAAAGATACTATTCTGTCGGAAGAAGGCCTGGTAATTTGGAAGGAGCATTTTGCTCAAAAGCCTTTGGAGGATGTGCCTTCTCTTTCTATTCAAGTGCCAGTAAGTTGGTTCAATTTTATTGTGCATCTTCTAATGACACCAGACAGGTTTAATGGACACTCAATATGCTTAAATCTCCTTTGTGGGAATTACTTGCTGAAGTAGAGGGCACTGAAAATTCTTATATCTTTCACATTCCTGATAAATGCATTGCTACTAAGGCTCCTGCTTGCAAACAGCTCATGGATCAATCTCATCAGCAGGATACAAACAAGGAAAATGAAGGAGATTCTTCCAACCAGCAGGACTTGGATTCCTTGGCCCTTCTTCAACCTTTTGGGGCTGAAAATTCTAAGAAAAGAAGGGGAGGAAAGACACCTCTTGTAGAAACAGAGGTAAGGAGGAGTGATAGGATAAAAAAGACAATCTGGGTTTAAAGAGGTTCTTGCTCTAATAATAAGTGTACGCCTTGTAATGTTTGCTCCACCAGGTTGTTAGAAATCAGTGGTTAAGAATCTCACATCCTCATTTTGCAAGGTTGTTGATCAGGAGTTGGAAGGGAAGCTCTCCAAGAAACCTAAGAGAAGGATGGGAGAGGACTTGGCTGGGGTGATCCCATGCAATGAGGACAGGCAGGACAACCCCAAAAGTGTTTAGATGACCACATTAAATCCTTTTGTTGAGGAGAGGGAGGAGTTTTATGTTATGAACTGTATGAATGTTCCTTTTGGTTGTAATTGCACCCTATGGACCCATTGGACTTGCTGTAATAGTTCATGTTCTTCTGTCAGTGCACTTTGCTTCTCTATCTCCATATGGGTAGTTTCATATGTTGATGTGATGTGGATGATGTGGTTTCTGTACTTGCTCAATTTGCTATCACTGCTGTCTGGTTGGATTGATTTCCTTGGGTTCTGGCCAAGTGATGGTGCTTGGTCCCTGGTTGTTCTCCTATACTGTTTCCATGAATAGTCACAACAGAAGCTGGAATATACTAAACTGGAACATCAGAGGAATTAACTCACCTGATAAATGGCTTGCTCTAGGGCAAAAATTGATGAAAGTGACTGTGCCGTTTTGTGTCTTCAAGAAACCAAGAGGGAGCATTTTGATGCTGCTTACATTAAGAACTTTTGTCCCAACAGGCTCAATAAATTTGCCTTCCTGCCCTCAATTGGAGCTTCTGGATGCCTTCTAATCACATGGAATGGTTCTCTGTTTGAGGGAGAGGTCATCTTCCAGAATAGATTCTCTCTCAATTAGTTTCACTAGTCTTTTGTGCAATCAATCCTGGGTCCTCACCAACATTTATGGGCCATGTGTGCAAGCAGAAAAAATAGAGTTTATTAATTGGTTTTCCAACATTCATATGCCACTAGACACAAATTGGATTCTAGTTGGTGATTTCAACTTTATTAGGGATCCTTCTAACAGGAACAGGCCTGGTGGGGATGTTAATGAAATGCTTCTTTTTAATGAAGCCATCAGCAATCTGGGTTTAATTGAGCTCCCTCTTCATGGCAGAAAATACAGCTGGAGTAACATGCAACAGAGTCCTTTGTTGGAAAAGTTGGATTGGTTCTTCACCTCTGCCTCTTGGATGACTACTTATCCTGATACAGTTGCTATGCCTCTTTCTAGACCTATATCAGATCATCTTCCATGTGTTATCAAAATTGGGACTTCCATCCCAAAGGCCAGGGTTTTTAGATTTGAAAATTACTTGTTAAAGCACTCTGACTTTAAAGAGGTTGTTACTGCAACTTGGAATATTCCTGTGGGTAATCTTGATGCAGCAAAAAGCCTAAATACAAAGTTCAAAAATCTTAGAAGGGCTCTCAAACTTTGGGCCAAGAACCTATCTTGCCTAAAATCCAAAATTGCTGCCATTAATGAGGTTATTTTCTTGTTTGACTTGTTTGAGGAATTCAGAGATTTGGGTGATTTTGAGTGGAATTGCAGGGTGATCCTTAAAGAACAATTGCTCTTACTACTGAAGAATCAAAAAATCATTGGAAGCAGAGAGGTAAAATCAAAGGTGCTAAGTTTGGTGATGAAAACACCAAAAAATTTCATACAAAGGCTTCTATAAATCACAGGCATAATTACATTGCTATGCTAAAAAATGAGGATCAAGTGGAAATCACAGACCATGCAGGTAAAGCTGCCCTGCTGTGGAATGCCTTCAAGAGCAGATTATGAAGGTCAGAGCAAACCACCATGCACTTTAATTTGCATACTCTTCTGCAACATCAAGCTAGTCCTTCAGACTTTGAACAGTTGGAAATTCCTTTCACTGAGGAAGAAATCAATGATGTTGTTAAGCAATTGCCTCGACAAGTCTCCTAGTCCAGATGGATTGAACAATGAGTTTTTAAGAGCTGCTGGGATATTATAAAACCTGATGTCACTAGGCGATACATGAGTTCTATCTTTGGGCAAATTTCTCTTGAGAGCATCAACTCCTCTTTCATAACTCTAGTTCCCAAGGGGCCTTCTCCCAGTACTGCTAATGATTTCAGACCTATATCTTTGCTCAATTGCTGCCTCAAGCTCATTACCAAATTGCTTGCCTACAGGTTACAGAAAGTGATCCTCAAAATGGTGCATATAAATCAGTATGGTTTCCTTAAGGAAAGAGCTATTCGTGACTGTCTTGGTTGGGCTTATGAGTACCTACATCAATGCCACAACTCTAAGGAGGAAATTGTTGTGCTAAAGCTAGATTTTGAAAAAGCTTTCGACCTCATTGAGCATTCTACAATCATTGATATCCTCAGAGCAAAGGGTTTTGGAGAAAGATGGATTGGGTGGATTAAAATGCTATTTACTTCTGCTTCATCACAAGTGCTTCTTAATGGCATTCCTGGGAAAAAGTTTTATTGCCTCAGAGGAGTGAGACAAGGGGATCCTCTCTCTCCCCTCCTTTTTCTGTTGGCTGCTGACCTCCTTCAATCAATCATGAACAGGGCAATGAACTTGGGCCTTCTCATTCCTCCTTTGCAAGTTCAGTCATGTCCAGACTTTCCCATAGTTCAATATGCAGATGATACCCTGATTCTCATGCAAGCTGATGCCCCACAACTCCATTGTCTTAAAGTCCTTCTTCACACATTTGCAGATGCTACTGGGTTAAAGGTGAACTACAGCAAATCAAATCTGATACCAATCAATGTGAGTGATGAAAACATGGAAATTTTGACTGGTACTTTGAACTATTTGAAAGAATCATTCCCCTTCAATTATCTGGGCATGCCTTTAGGGCTTCAAAAGCCAACAGTGGAGCAGTGTTTACCTTTAGTGAGAAGAATTGCAAAAAAAACTAGTGGGCTTATCTTCTTTTATGACTCTTGCTGGAAGGTTACTGCTGGTCAAGTCAGTGCTAAGTTCTCTTATTATTTACTTCATGGGCTGTCTTGATGTTCCTATAACTATAAAAAACTAGGTTAACAAATATTTGAGACACTGTCTTTGGAGGGGACCAGATTTGGAGGATCACAGACCAGCTTTGGTAGCTTGGTCCACTGTTTGTAGGCCTAAAAATCAGGGATGCCTTGGAGTTATGAACATCTTTGTACAAAACCAAGCCCTGCTGCTCAAGAACCTCCACAAGTTCTACAATAGAGAGAACATCCCTTGGGTCAATCTCATCTGGGAGGCTTATTATGACAATGGCAACCTACCAGGACACAAATGGGAAGGGTCTTTCTGGTGGAAGTGTAACCTCAGGCTCATTAATAGTTACAAATCCATGGCAAGATGCACAATAGGAGATGGTAAATCTGCTCTGTTTTGGTCTGATCTCTGGCACACTTCTTGTCTGAACCAATTATTCCCTCATCTTTACTCCTTTGTCAGATATCAGAACCTCTCTGTGCAATCTGTGCTTATGTTTGAATACTTGGAAGATTTATTTCACCTACCTTTGACCCAGGAGGCTTTTCTGGAATTTGAACTCATGGAAGAAATTTGTGACACCCTCAAAAGATCTGCTTCCAATGAGCACTTGGATACATGGAGTTATATGTGGGGAAATAGCATTTTTTCAGTGGCTAAAGCTTACAAAATTTTGATAGTTTTAAAATTGTTCCAGCTCAGTTCAATTGGATTTGGAGATGTTCTACCCAGCCAAAGCACAAGGTTTTCTTTTGGAGGCTTCTTCATGATAGGCTAAACACCAGGAATCTGCTAAGAAGGAAATCTTTTCATCTTGACAACTATAATTGTGCTACACTTAATTGCCAGCAGGAAGAAACTCTCCAGCACCTCTTCTGGACCTGCCCTTTTGCTTCTGCTTGTTGGGATATTCTATGCCCTAACAGACAAAGGAACCTCACTATCATGGAAGCCATTCCAGATTTAAGGAGCAACATACATCAACCTTTTTCCATGGAGATCATTATCATTGCATCTTGGGCCATTTGGATAGTCAGGAATGATAAGATTTTCAATAGCATTCCAACCAGCATTGAAAGATGGAAGTTCACTTTCCTCACAGAACTACACCTGCTCAAATTCAGAATTAAGGAGAAGTTTTCAGCTTCTTTCTGTTCCTGGTTGGACACCCTTGTCCTGTAGCCCTTGTAGTTTTAGTTTTTTAGTTTCTTCCAGTTCTCTTAGCTTTTTTAGATTAGTTTTTCTTTTTTTGAGGGCTTTTATCAAGCCTTGTTTGTTTGTACTCTGCTTGTTATGATAATATAAAAATTGCAGTGGGGTTTTGCCCTACTGTGTACAGTCAAAAAAATTGAAAGGATCTCATTCGCTGAGAGCGGGTTGCATGAGGCCGTCAGAAGTTTACTGACGGGGTTTGAGGTACGCAAAAAATGACATACCTTTTGACAGTTTTGCACATAGAGTGCTCCCTATATAGATAGTAGCCCCTGAGACTCGGTATGTTGTCGAAAGTGACAGCGTGCCGAGGATCATAGTCTCAGTTATAAAATGTCGCCTTTCCTATGCAGGTGGCTGAACGTTCGGTGGCCAGCCGGACTGGTAGAGTTGCCGAACTGAAGCGGCAACTCGACGTTGCGGATGCGGACATCACGCTGGTCAATAAATGACGTGACGAGTCACAAGGTAGGTGGTTTCTCCACGGTCACCTGGTAAGGGAGCTGATGCCCACACCTTACAACATGTATGCTTGATGCAGATGGTGCCGCTGCTATGGAGGACCTTCGGGCAAAGCTTGCTCGAGCCAAGGAGCAAGCCAGAAAAAGTGATGCGGCTGCCTCGAAGGCGGCTGAGGAGCTAAAAGCCGAAAAGGCTACTCACTGCCGAAGCATTAAGGAGATGGCTGGAATGGCCGTGAAACTGAAAGATGCTGCCGACCGCTATGAGGTTCTTGAAAGAGAACACCAAGCGGAGCAAGAGGACCTGAAGAAGGCCATCGCCGAAGCCAAGGATGCCCGTTCTGCAATGCGGGCTATAAAGGAGGAGCTGCGTCAGGCTGGAGACATTGCGGTTGGAAAGCCCTTTCTGCTGCGTAGGAAGTTCACGGATCCGAAGTATGCTCAGTTGGGCCAGTTGTGGGGTGCGGAGGATCCTTATTTGAATTTGGCGGCGAGTGCGGCGGACGCAGTCGTGCACTTCCGAAGCCAAAAGGATCACGAAATGGAAGAGCTTTTTTGGTCTCAATTCCATAGTCCGGGGCGTCCCCTTCCATTAACCGATCGGTTGGCTGAGTGGGCTGAGCTGAATAGGCTTTCCGGACTTGCCATGAAGGATGTGGTGGCTCATTTGTGGCCGGAAAGGCCCAAGCCGAAGAGTCATTTTGGCTTAGTGCAACAATTCCTTGACGCGGTGCCGCACATCAAGGCAATGAAGCGGTCAGCATGCATAGAGGGTGCACGGATGGCTCTCGTCCGTGTCAAAACATACTGGGCAGAGATGGATGCCACCGATGTTGCGTCCTGGGATTCGGACAGAAGCCGATTACCCGCCGAGCACTATTTTGAGGAAGTCCTGCGGGGCGCTCATTTAGTAGAGTCGCAGTGCTCGAAAAACGTTATGTTCAAATGACATGTATGATTTGTAAAACCATATTTATGATATAAGGACTTTTTATACTTGTGCGTTCAAGTATTAAGATATCTCCTGTGTGGCCGTTAATGTATATGTATGTATAACCTGAAAGATGGGAGTCTTCGGCTTCAGCCCCCACGCACATGGTGCGGGGGTGTTTGCAAAAAAGCGCATTTTTACACTTAATCCAACGTCTTGGTCCTGTGAAGGAGGTGGTAGCGTAGCAAACCAGGCAACCGGACTATAATGCTTTATCACTTTCACTTAGCCATAGGAGTTCGAAGGTGGGGCTACGATATAGCCCCTAGGGGCACCGCGCTCTCCGATTTCGGGGCGCGTGTGTGCCTGACCGGGAAACGGTCCTTCGTAAAAGCGGAGGAATTCTAGACATTCCGGTAGTCGATCGAGTGGTTGACTAGTCTCTCGCTATATCATGACAGTCAGTTTTCGGCTTTCTCTACTGAGGTGCTCGTCCGGCCGAACCGGGGCACAATCGCAGTAGTTCTCCTGGTGTTGCGTTAGCCGATAGAGCGGAACGTAATGCAGCAAAACACAGGAGCCGGGCAAACCCAACATTTGACCAAAGACATGATTCGGAGCTGATGCATATAAGGCCTAACTCGAGACGCCGAACACTCCCTGAGGTATTCGGTCTCTATGATAACGGGCAGAATAATGCCCTAAGCCCCTAGTGTCCATGTACACGCAAAAACTTCTGACGCGGCCGATGCCAAAACGCCAGCCTCCTCCTTGGTTATGGTAACAAACCGGGGGATGTGTGTCAACAAGAGACAATAAAAAAGGTTTACGCAGGGTCTTAATCTGAAAAGAATCCTTGCAACGGGTCCCTGCTGCACGTCTGCGCCTGTGTCTCCGTTGTGTTGTATCCTGGACGGGTGTAGCACGTTGTTCATCAGTAAAAGAGAAGAACTTAGTTTGGAAAGATATCATGCAAAAAAATGTATTTAAAACAGAGTATGATTTAAAAGATGAATAAAGTTGAGCTTTATTGGCTCTCATTGTTCATGGGTGCAGCCCCTTGTAAAGGGGTATGCGGCTAGGAAGCCCCTTGTTTATTTATGCCGGACTCGCCTAACCGTGTCCGGGGTCTAAATGACCTGTTTTTAGGGGCTTTGATTAGCAAGGCCGGGTTAGTGTGTGGCTGTCCAGGCAGTCTCACGCTCTTCCGTGGTCGAGGAATACTCGAAGTTACCTTTTAATGAGATGATGCCGCGTGGACCGGGCATTTTAAGTGTAAGAGACGCGTAATGCGTTATTGCATTAAAGCGGGCGAAAGGTTCGCGTCCCAATAGTGCTTGATGGCTACTTTTGAATGGGGCGATATGGAAGATTAGCTTTTCGCGACGGAAGTTGTCGGATGATCCGAACACAACCTCTAGTAGTAAAGAGCCCGTACAATTGGCATAAGGGCCTGGCGTTACTCCTTTAAAGGAAGTGCTGCTATGGCGAATTTTGGTAGGGTCTATCCCCATTCTGCGGATGGTGTCCTAGTATAGCAGATTTATATCACTGCCGCCATCCATTAGGACTTGTGTAAATTGTAGTCCGTCGATTATAGGGTCCAATATCAGAGCGATCCCTCATGCGTTTTGAATATTTGTGGAGTAATCCTGATGGCCGAAAGTAATTGGTTTTGACATCCAATTTCGGGACTCCGCTGGGGTGGACCGTGCAGCGCGTACTTTAGTAGGTGCCGCACTATTTTTCCGTGTGATCACATGAAGTGAGTTCACTGTTTTGACTTCTTGTGGGAAAGTCTTCTGTTTTCCGGCGCTCTGCTTGTGGGGTTCGTCATCGTCTTCGCTTGGCGTGTTGAGCCCCTTGTGTTCGGCGTTAAGTCGTCCGGACTACTTGAAGACCCAAAAATCTCTATGGGTATGGTTTGCAGGCTTCCCGGGGGTACTATGGATTTGACATATCCTGTCCAAGATTTTGTTTAGGTTGGATAGCTCGTCACTGTTGTCCTTAAGAGGCAGTGTTTTGTTGTTCGACCGAGAGCTTTTGAACCCGGCGTTGACCGCCGTGCTCTTTGGGCCATTTTTCTTATTCCGGCGCTGTTCTTTTCTGCGTCGTGATTTCCCATTTCCATCCTTGACCTCGGATGTACTCGGGTCGCTGGTGTTGCATCTTGCCAGCCAGCTATCTTCCCCTGCGCAAAAGCGGGTCATGAGGCTTGTTAGCGCGGCCATTGTTCTTGGTTTTTCCTGGCCGAGGTGTCTAGCGAGCCATTCGTCTCGGACGTTATGTTTAAAGGCTACTAAGGCTTCGGTGTCCGGACAGTCGACTATTTGGTTCTTTTTGGTTAGGAACCTGTTCCAGAATTTGCGTGCTGACTCTCCGGGCTGTTGAGTTATGCGACTTAAATCGTCTGCATCCGGAGGGCGGACATAAGTCCCCTGAAAATTTGCTTGAAACGCATCCTCGAGCTCTTCCCAACTTCCAATTTGGGAGGCTTTTGAGCCAATGCCGAGCTGGCCCTTTGAGCTTGAGGGGTAGGTATTTTATGGCATGGAGATCATCTCCTCTAGCCATATGTATGTGTAGGATATAATCCTCAATCCAGACTCAAAGTCATTGTTACATCATATGCCTCTATGTTTACGGGCTTGAATCCCGCTGGAAATTCATGATCTAGTACCTCATCGGTGAAACATAGGGAGTGTGCGGTGCCCCTGTATTTAGGTGTACCATTATTTTTGAACACTCGACGTGTTGTGTTGCTCCCTGGAGCCTTCTTTCTTGGCCCATAGATGGATCTTGCCAGGCCATCCTTTTTGCGAGGATCCTCATGTGGATCGTGTGCTGGCTTGTGTGCAGCGCCGCTTGCCGCTCTTAGCCTGTCATCTGGTCATCTATCCGGCCAGGCGGCTTTTTTGTTTTTTGACTGTGGGGGCTCTACGGCCTCCTCATCGAATTCACGCAACAGCCTGCGCTTCGGGTAGCTCTTTGCTTGGTGACTATCGCCGTATTTATCTGCGGTCTTGAGTACTTTGCTCCATCTCATTCTGAGTACGTCTTCCGCTGTTTTGAGCTTCCGCTTCTGCTTCTTCAAACTTCTTGCAGTGGCGACGAGCCTTTTGTGGAGGTTCATATGCTCCAATGATGTGTCCGGCGTGAGATCATCTGGACTGTTGTTTTCGCCGGGGATGGGTTGCTCGTCCAATTCATCCTGTTCGGACGGTTGCTTGGTGGCATGTTCGTAGTCCACTGGTTCGCCCTGCTCTATGGCTGGGTCTGTGTGGGTGTTGTTGTTATCGAGGCGGGACTTCGGGCGGCGCTTGCGTCGCCGTTTTGGCTATTTTTCGGGGGAATTATCCTTCGTCGCGTCCCGTTGTTCCTCGTTATCGCTTCCTTTTGGTGTATCCACCATGTATACATCGTTAGTTGAGGTGGCTTTCCATTGCCCTGTGGGCGCTGGTTCTTGGTCGTCTCCGGCATCGTCGTCCATACCGTCGATGTCTTCGGAGTCGAAGTCTAGCATGTCGGTTAGGTCGTCGACAATGGCTACAAAGTGGGTGGTGGGTGGGCTTTGAATTTCTTCGTTGTCCGCATCCCAACCGTCCTGACCGTAGTCCGGCCAGGGCTCTCCTGATAACAAGAGATACTTTAGCGAATTCAGGATGTCGCCGAAAGGCGAATGCTGAAAGATGTCCGCAGCGGTGAACTCCATGATCGGCACCCAATCGGATTCGATCGGCAGGGGCGCGGGAGGTTCGAAGTCTGGCGAGGAATCCGGCGCCTCGGAGTCATGAGCTTCACAAGGGACAGGGTCAGTATTCGGCTCCATCGCCGTAGAGGTAGCAGCCCCCAAGGCGGTGTCTAGCCACCCATCCTCGATCGGCGTAGTCAGCTCCGAATTAAGGGTCGGAGCAGACTCGTGTGCGGCCTCCAGGGCACTGTCCGGCAGCAGAGCTAAATCATGCCCATCGTGACAGTGCGGCGCACTCGGCTGTGGCTTGAATCCATCGAAGATCAAGTCTCCGCGGATGTCAGCCGTGAAGTTCAAACTTCCAAATCTGACCTGGTGGCCAGAGGCGTAGCTTTCAATCTGCTCCAGATGACCAAGCGAATTGGCCCATAGTGCAAAGCCGCCGAATACGAAGATCTGTCCGGGGAGAAAAGTCTCACCCTGGACCACGTTGTTGTTGATGATCGAAGGAGCCATCGGGCCTATAAGCGACGACACAGAGGAACTCTCAATGAAAGCACCAATGTCGGTGTCAAAACCGGCGGATCTCGGGTAAGGGGTCCCGAACTGTGCGTCCAGGCGGATGGTAACAGGAGACAAGGGACACGATGTTTTTACCCAGGTTCGGGCCCTCTCGATGGAGGTAAAACCCTACTCCTGCTTGATTGATATTGATGATATGGGTAGTACAAGAGTGGATCTACCACGAGATCAAGGAGGCTAAACCCTAAAAGCTAGCCTGTGGTATGATTGTTGTTCTGTCCTATGGACTAAACCCCTCCGGTTTATATAGACACCGAAGAGGGCTAGGGTTACACAGAGTCGGTTACAATGGTAGGAGATCTACATATCCGTATTGCCAAGCTTGCCTTCCACGCCAAGGAAAGTCCCATCCGGACACGGGACGAAGTCTTCATTCTTGTATCTTCATAGTCTTGGAGTCCGGCCAATGATGATGCTGTTGGGGAACGTAGTAATTTCAAAAAAATTCCTATGCACATGCAAGATCATGGTGATGGTATAGCAACGAGAGGGAAGAGTGTTGTCCACGTACCCTCGTAGAACGTAAGCGGAAGCGTTAGCACAACGCGGTTGATGTAGTCGTACGTCTTCACGGTCCGATCGATCCAAGCACCGAACGTACGTCACCTCCGAGTTCAGCACACGTTCAGCTTGATGACGATCTCCGGGTTCCAATCCAGCAAAGCTTCGGAGATGAGTTCCGTCAACACGACGGCGTGGTGACGATGATGATGTTCTACCGGCGCAGGGCTTCGCCTAAACTCCGCGACGATATGACCGAGGTGGAATATGGTGGAGGGGGGCACCGCACACGGCTAAGGAATGATCCGTAGATCAACTTGTGTGTATATGGGGTGCCCCCCCCTGCGTATATAAAGGAGCAAGGAGGAGGCCGGCCGGCCAAGAAGCGCGCCAGGAGGAGGAAGGAAGGGGGGAGGGGAAGGAAAGGCGCGCCCCCTCCTAGTCAATTCGGACCGGAGGGGGGCGCGGCCCATCTTGGCCGCACTCTCTCCTTTCCCTAAGGCCCATAAGGCCCATTACTCTCCGAGGGTTCGGTAACCCTCACTCCGGTTTTCTCGAAATCACCGAAACACTTCCGTGTCGAATATAGTCGTCAATATATCAATCTTTATGTCTCGACCATTTCGAGACTCCTCGTCACGTCCGTGATCACATCCGGACTCGAACAAACTTGGTACATCAAAACTTATAAACTCATAATAAAAGCTGTCATCGTAACATTAAGCGTGCGGACCCTACGGGTTCGAGAACTATGAGACATGACCTATAACTATTCTCGGTCAATAACCAATAGCGGGACCTGGATGCCCATATTGGTTCCTACATATTCTCGAAGATCTTTATCGGTCAAACCGCATAACAACATCGTTGTTCCTTTGTCATCGGTATGTTACTTGCCGAGATTCGATCGTCGGTATCAATACCTAGTTCAATTTCGTTACGGCAAGTCTCTTTACTCGTTCGTAATGCATCATCCGTAACCAACTCATTGGTTACATTGCTTGCAAGGCTTATAGTGATGTGCATTACCGAGAGGGCCAGAGATACCTCTCCGACAATCAGTGTGACAAAACCTAATCTCGAAATACGCCAACTCAACATGTACCTTCGGAGACACCTGTAGTACTCCTTTATAATCACCCAGTTACGTTGTGACATTTGGTAGTACCCAAAGCGTTCCTCCGGTAAATGGGAGTTGCATAATTCTCATAGTTACAGGAACTTGTATAAGTCATGAAGAAAGCAATAGCAATATACTAAACGATCAAGTGCTAGGCTAACGGAATGGGTCATGTCAATCACATCATTCTCCTAATGATGTAATCCCATTAATCAAATGACAACACATGTCTATGGTTAGGAAACATAACCATCTTTGATTAATGAGCTAGTCAATTAGTGACTATATGTTTGTCTATGTATTCACACATGTATCATGTTTCCGGTTAATACAATTCTAGCATGAATAATAAACATTTATCATGATATGAGGAAATAAATAATAACTTTATTATTGCCTCAAGGGCATATTTCCTTCAGTCTCCCACTTGCACTAGAGTCAATAATCTAGATTACATAGTAATGATTCTAACACCCATGGAGTCTTGGTGTTGATCATGTTTTGCTCGTGAGAGAGGCTTAGTCAGCAGATTGCGCTACATTCAGATCCGTATGTATCTTGCAAATCTCTATGTCTCCCACTTGGACTTGGTCCCGAATGGAATTGAAGCGTCTCTTGATATGCTTGGTCCTCTTGTGAAATCTGGATTCCTTTGCCAAGGCAATTGCACCAGTATTGTCATAGAAGATCTTCATTGGTCCCGATACACTAGGTATGACACCTAGATCGGAAATGAACTCCTTCATCCAGACTCCTTCATTTCTTTGCTTGAAGCAGCTATGTACTCCGCTTCACATGTAGATCCCGCCACGACGCTTTGTTTAGAACGCACCAACCTACAGCTCCACCGTTTAATAAAAACACGTATCCGGTTTGCGATTTAGAATCGTCCGGATCGATTGCCAAAGCTTACATCGGCGTAACCATTTACGACCAGCTCTTTGTCACCTCCATATCGAGAAACATATCCTTAGTCCTTTTCGGTATTTTAGGATGTTCTTGACCACTGTCTAGTGATCCACTCTGGATTACTTGATTGCAGTGCAGTACACAACATTGCATACATGATAGAGCCTATGGCTGAAGCATAGGGAACATCTTTCATTTTCTCTCTATCTTCTGCTGTGGTCGGGCATTGAGTTTGACTCAACTTCACACCTTGAAGCACGGGCAAGAACCCTTTCTTAGCCTGATCCATTTTGAACGTTTTCAAAATTTTATCAAGGTATGTGCTTTGTGAAAGTCCTATCAAGCGTCTTGATCTATCTCTATAGATCTTGATGCCCAATATGTAAGCAGCTTCATCGAGGTCTTTCATTGAAAAACTTTTATTCAAGTATCCCTTTATGCTATCCAGAAATTCTATATCATTTCCAATTAATAATATGTCATCTACATATAATATTAGAAATGCTCTGAGCTCCCACTCACTTTCTTGTAAATCTGAGCTTCTCCAAAAGTCTCATATAAAACCGTATCTTTGATCACACTATCAAAGCGTTTATTCCAACTCGAGATGCTTGCACCAGTCCATAAATAGATCATTGGAGCTTGCACACTTTGTTAGCACCTTTTGGATCAACAAAACCTTACGGCTGCATCATATACAACTCTTCTTCCGTAAATCCATTCAAGAATGCAGTTTTGACATCCATTTGCCAACTTTCATAATCATGAAATGCAGCAATAGCTAACATGATTCGGACGGACTTAAGCATCGCTACGGGTGAGAAAGTCTCATCGTAGTCAACCCCTTGAACTTGTTGAAAACCTTTTGCAACAAGTCGAGCTTTATAAACGATTACATTACCATCGCGTCGGTCTTCTTCTTAAAGATCCATTGATTCTCAATGGCTTGCCGATCATCGAGCAAGTCAACCAAAGTCCATACTTTGTTTTCATACATGGATCCCATCTCAGATTTCATGGCCTCTAGCCATTCTGCGGAATCTGGGCTCATCATCGCTTCCTCATAGTTCGTAGGTTCATCATGGTCAAGTAACATGACTTCCAGAATAGGATTACCGTACCACTCTGGTGCGGATCTTACTCTGGTAGACCTACGAGGTTCTGTAGAAACTTGATCTGAAGTTTCATGATCAATATCATTAGCTTCCTCATTAATTGGTGTAGTTGTCACATGAACCGGTTCTTGTGATGAACTACTTTCCAATAAAGGAGTAGATACGGTTATCTCATCAAGTTCTACTTTCCTCCCACTCACTTCTTTCAAGAGAAACTCCTTCTCTAGAAAGGATCCGATTTTAGCAACAAAAATCTTGCCCTCAGATCTGTGATAGAAGGTATACCCAATAGTTTCTTTTGGGTATCCTATTAAGACACATTTCTCCGATTTGGGTTCGAGCTTATCTGGTTGAAGTTTTTTCACATAAGCATCGCAGCCCCAAACTTTAAGAAACGACAACTTTGGTTTCTTGCCAAACCACAGTTCATAAGGCGTTGTCTTAACGGATTTTGATGGTGCCCTGTTTAACGTGAATGCGGCCGTCTCTAAAGCATAACCCCAAAACGATAGCGGTAAATCAGTAAGAGACATCATAGATCGCACCATATCTAGTAAAGTACGATTCTGACGTTCG